>JAVJIF010008606.1:0-135000 GCA_038442645.1 Agave tequilana
TTTTTCTTTTTTAAAAACAAAGAAGAACTCTCATTTTATCTTCATTAAGATTTCAATACAAAACTTTGAACGCTTCTATCGCAAACCCTCCTTGTGGATCACGACCCGCATAGCCACTTGCTATAGCGGAAGAATTGAGCACTTGCACATTTTTATTTAAGTTCTGAAATTCCGTATTTTGTGGGCAGGTTGAACCTCAATCACTCTGGATGATTATCCTCTGCAAAATAGACATTTAAGGAAAGAAAATTAGCAGATTTATTACACGATAAATGTATGAGTGTAATAAAAGAATGCAAAATATGTGTACGATCCATTATACTTTAGACGTAAGGATGATCAGAGCCATTGTTGCAGCGTGAAGACGCAGAGTTCGAAGCCCGCGTCTCAAACATCACTACAGTACCAAGACGCAGGGCTCGACGCTCGCGTTTCAACATCATTGCAGTACTAAAATGTAGGGTTCAATGCATGCATTTGAATACCATCTCAGTGCCCAAATGCAAGGTTCTAGACCCGCATGCAGCATCATCTCAACGGCTAAACGCAGAGCTCAAGCCCGCGTTTTAACTGCAAATGAGCACTGCGTCTCAGTTATAACTACCCCCATTACTGGGTCAAGTACTGCCCACATAATGAGGGGAGTTAACCCCCATTATGGAGAGTTTTTAGGGACAGTTTTAACCCTAGAACCCTATAAATAGCTAAAGCTGCAATTGAAAAGGGATCAAAATTTTGAGCTGAGAATTATTGACTTTACAAGAGTTCAACTCTTCTCTACAAACTTGCTGAGTTCAACTTTTTCCCAATCTCTTTGAGATTTCATTGGATAAGAGTTGTGCTACTCCATCAGTGATCCAGGAAAGAAGTTCTGAAGGAGCTTGATATTCACCTAGTTAACGAAACAAGATTCACTTTCCACCGTCACACAAAAAACCCAGCATTAACAAAGAGGAGATTTGAGCTTGTCTCCTTTCTCTTGTAATTGGAATTTTTAGAGTTGTTGTAATCTTTCATTGATTCAAGAAAACTTTACAATACGCTTTCAAACTTCCCATCACATATAATCTGAACCCATGGGTAGATGAACCTTAGTATTTTCCTCTGTCGGGTTCCTTCCATATTCTGATGATGGGATTTCCCCCCCTCCCGGGAGATAGCCCGTTGATGGGATATCCCCCACATGAGAGGATAACTCCGCTGATGGGTTCGCTCCCACGTTGGAGGTACCAGATTATCGCTAGGTAGGGGGCCCAATTCATGACAGACACATCCAGCCTGTTGATGGCTTAGACCCCCCTTCAGACCAATTTTTTGCCAGTCTTATAGGACTATAGCCACGTACAGAACAAGGTATATCTATGAGGGTTTTCTTATTTGGATTATCCCCTTGATGTTTTTGTCTCATGTGGTCATAAGTCTACTTTTTCTCCCAAGGATGAAAAGCTACAAGTATGATCTCTCGAGAGCAAAAACCTCAGGTATGATTTTAAAGTTTGATTGTATTTAATCAGTCTAGGGCAACTCGAGTTGTATATGTTTGGTTAATGATTCAGTGAGGTATAAGTATATCTATGAGGGTTTCCTTATTTGGATTATTCCCTCGATGCACTAATTTCACGAATCCATAAGCTAAGCTCATACAACTGGTTTTGCTCACACTCGCATCTAATACTTTGTTTAATGTCTCATTACATATTTGTATGCTCATCCTAAAAACTCTCAATGCCCTCTGCTCATCCCGAGATGGGATTTCCCCCAATCGGAAGTAACAACACAGGCTCCTCAACGTCTTTTCAAGACACTCCGCTGTGAAATTTCCCCTATTCGGAGACCAGACTCTGCTGTAGGGATTTTTTTCTCTCAGAGGCTCAGCTTTGCAGGCCCATTGATAGGATTTCCCCTACTCAGATGTAAATACGAACCTAGCTCTACTGTCGAGATTTTCCCCTCTTAGAGGCTCAGCCCTGTAGCAGGGATTTTTTCCCACTCAGAGATAATTTGTAGGTACCATTGTGGGACTAACTCTAATTCGGGAACAACACGTCATGCTAGTTCCAAACACCACGGAGTCAAAGCAAACTCTCCGAGCAAATATCCAATTCCAAACGAAAGTAATAGTAACACAAAGAGACAAGATCCAAACAATATTTCCAGTTTAAAATTTATTACTTTTATTATAAAGTTTTTCGATTATATCCATTCAAACATACACTTGGTTACATCTAACAAGAGTAATACAAGATCTATCACACATTTGTGTTTGCTTGTTTGAAAGAAATGCAGATAATCCATTCCTACTTGTCCAAGCTTGTCGAATAACTTTTCGATGCTGAAGCAAATAAAGATCTGTTAGTCGGGAACACTTCTGATCGAGGTTTTACCTGCATAGAAAATATAGAGTTTAGAAATGGTGCAAGGTTCTCAATGCTACCACTATAGCCAATGGCTATTTGGGTCATGATCCATAAGGACTACGATAAAAGCATTTAGTAAGTCTCTTTTTAGGTTTAATAGATTCAGTTAAATAGTTTCCTTTTTGTTTTTAGTAAAAGAAAAGTGTTAATAATAAGAAGAGGAGAAGAAGAAGAAGATGGTGTTGTTGTTGTTATTTTAATTACAAATGAAAGAAAAGCTAAGTTAAAGAAATGAAAAGAAAAGAAGAAGTATTGGTTTAATTGAGTGTTCTAAACTAAAAAATAAAAGGAAATAAAAACTAAAGTTTACTTACATCTCCTGTTGATTGCTTACCTTGATCTTCAGCGAAAGCTTACCATGCTTCAAAGGCGATCAGTGCATAACCCATAAGATCAGATTCAGTCCCCGTCCACATTATATCATCAAGAACTTCAACGAGCAAGCATGAAATTATATGAACTTAAAGGAGGAATCCATCATCGTGAGCTATTGGCGGCACTTGCTCAAGCAAGACTATTCCAATGCTATAAGACTCACTTGGATTATCATCAAAAATCAAAAAGAAGAAAAGTAGTAGAAGGAAGAACATAAAACAATACAAAATGTAACTTTAGATTCAATGAAGTAACGATGAAAGAAAAAAAGAATAACTTACACCGTGTCACTCTCAGTACAGGCTTTACTCTCATTCTCTCATGAAACTATTCTCTCCTCTGAGTTATATAAATAAATCTGAAAATTACATTAAAAGAAAAACAAAATCTTAACTAAACTAGAATAAAAACCTAGGCTAAAATCTATCTCTGCTCGGTCATTCCCATTTGCCTTCGGAGTCTTCAGTTTTTATAGGCAGAATGGAGAAGGTGAGAGAGTATGCAGATGGGGGAGCAAATGCTCCCTAAACTTCTTCAACAAAGCCACACAAATGCGGCTTTTGCTGTGTTTGTACGGCCAGGATCTGGCCAATTGGCTACATCCAAGGCCACGAGTCCTTTGATCTCAATGTATCCTCGTATCCTCTTGGTTTTCTCTATTTGAGCTCCATATGTGGTGATATCCTCACTGATCTTCAGCTAATCGAATTGATTCACCAGAATCTGATTTTAATTGACTGGATTTTTTCAGCTAACCAAATAGATCCAGTTAAATCTGATTTTAATAGGTATTTATTTGGTTTGATCCTCTCTCT
Source organism: Agave tequilana (assembly GCA_038442645.1). NCBI lineage: Eukaryota > Viridiplantae > Streptophyta > Magnoliopsida > Asparagales > Asparagaceae > Agave > Agave tequilana. Next base: position 3,608 of record JAVJIF010008606.1, read on the forward strand.
CCATCTGCATATTAAGACATTAAGACAAATAATTAGCAGGATTTATTACAAGATAATGTAGGAATGTACTAATAATTAATGCAATATATGTGCACGATCACACCCCTACACCTTTCTTTTGCTCGTCCTCTAGCAAAACAAAAAACTAAACCTAAAAATTTATTAGACCATTTTCGCAGGTAACGCGACTACACTGAGAATGTGTAACAAGTTTTAAACATCTAGGTTACCCCTAGAGGAGGAGTTGTCTCCTGATGGTTTTTAGTGGATTATACCCACAAAATTCATAAAGAAATAAAACAAAGTGTTATTTTTGAAAACACATTTTGAAAGAGAAAGATATTTGAAGTATTTTTGCAAGAATTAAGCAATCTATAAGTCTTAGGATTATCAAAACCATTCATTTCTAAACTTTGTCTCTATTCAAAAAGTTGTTATCAATCAAGGTAAAGAATCAAACTGCATTTCTCATCTAGTCTATTACTTTATCCTAAGTCATATACATCTTCGTGACCGTGAATATTTTACTCGGGATTCTTCAACTTTAACTCTTATGCCTTATTTTTACATATTTTTGGTGGTGATATCTCTTAGTTCTATTAGGCTTTCTAATATACCCATGTAACAAGCCTTAGGTAGTGACTCCCAAATTCGGCGATCACATGGCACCAGGTGAGAAAACATCCCACGGATTTAAAGGACTCAGCAAATCAGGCCACAAAACTAAGAGTTTTTATTTATAATATGGACTACTTTAAGGCTTGAATGCTTATGCTTTATGAGGTACAAAAACCCAACTTAATCAGAAGATTTTTAATAAATATATATTTTTCATTTTTTATTTTTTATAAAGCATAAGAATCTTTGTTTTGGAACCCTAAATGTGTAAGAGTTATAAAAGTATGCATATTTCATCAAGGTAAAAATCAAGACTAAAATTACTTTTTTAAATTTCTTCCTAACCCTAATCAAACAAATAATCTTATTTCAACCAAGTATAAGAAATCTCAATTATGATTCTCCTATTCCTTAAAATAAACTTAATTTCTTACAAAAAATAAGTTATATTATTGTTTCTCTTTTTAAAAATTTTTAAAAGAAAAGAAAAATTTATACAAAAAGAAAGAAAACCTAACCTATGTTAAAATCCTCCCCCACACCTATCTCATGCATTGTCCTTAATGTATGAATGAATGTATATACGCATGAAAAGAAGGAAAGGGAAAGTGTTATCTGAAGGTGGTGGTTCTGGTGGTGGTCCGATTGGGCCAATCATTGCTACTCAATCTAAATATTATGAATTATCAAGGAATCTATCTTTAACGACCTCTATTCTGTTTACATTTTTATAACCTATAGATTAAATATGATCATGTAAGATCCTAAAATTATAATCATCCCAATTATGTGACCAATCTTGGAATATCATCTCGGAGTCATTTTGGTCTATACTTTGGTCCAACAAAAGAATGTGACTTGGTGGAATTATTAATTTGGGTTCAAGAGTGAAATATTCTGGAACTAAACTGACATGGGAATATGACTTAAATCAATTTTAGGTTCAAGAGTCGGTTATAGTTCAAGAGTTAGTTCAAAATCAAAGAATTGAAATTCACATTCTATTCCCATCAATGGAATGCGGCTATCAAAAATTAGTGGTTCAATTTCAAGCTCTATAGGTACTGGAATCAGTGTTGGCTCGAGAAATGGGTCTAAATCGGGTAAGGACACCGAAGTTTACATAGATTCGTAAGTTGGAAATGAATCACAAAATTAGGGCTCGGGGTCACATTCACATTCAAGTTCAGTATCATTGAAGTGAAAACTTGCCCATTTGTCCAAGCGTTGGGCTTGGTCAAGTTCAAGATGTTGTGGTGGGACTAAATCTTGGTTAAAGTTTTCAAAGCATCATGATTCTTAGTTCCTATCAACATTGCTAGAAAAAATCAGAAATCGACAAAGATTGGGTAGAGAGAGTTTCCTCATTCCTATACATATTTTACAATTGACTAATACTTGTTTCTAGCCTATCGATTGATTGGGTATAAGAGTTTACACTCTGAATCATGTACTCATTACTCTTTTCGAAGTCAATAGGTTCTTCTTGTAGTTGTGGGACTTGAAAAATGGAGTAAGGATCTTAGATCTGAAATTTTTTATGGGATTGTGAGTTTATCATGTTCTGAAATTGGTTTTGGGACTTAATCAAGGCTTCTATACTCTTGGTTAGCTCAGATTTTTTCTTCTGTGGGTTGAACTTGATAAGGAGTATATGAAGCCGGATGTTGGTAGGTGGTAGACCATATGAATCGGGGGAGTTGTATCTCCACTTATGCTTTAAAGAGTGGAGATGATTATTCCAGTCTTGTTCGTAATATAGGGACTGGGCTATACATTGAATCGGATAAGAACAATCCAACATACTTGGTTGGTTAAAGTTATGAAATGTCGGGTTGGTAATATCTGAGCCAAAAGAGGTCGAGGTGAAGTATGGATCACTATTGCATTGGAATAATTGTAATTGTATTTCATATCACAAATTTGTCAAAGAAAACAAAATTAAACAAACAAATAAACAAAAAGAAAAAAAGAAAAATCTAGTCTAAGTTAGGGTGGACGATAAACCAAGATGACTCCTAACTGGTTAGACCGTCCACGGGAGGTATATTGTAACAGTCTGACCAAAAGTTAATCGGTCAGGTAGGGGCAAGATTGGTGGGAGGTATCCATGCCAAAAGCGACGAGCCTAATTAAACTAAACCACTAACCTTTGAGGTTTCAGCTCTAAATCCCCAACCTTAGACATTGATTTAATAAAAGTCAAACTCTAACAACTTCCTCCTTAGGTCAATCTTCTATTGAGTTCGAGATATCCCTAGGGCCAACGTCTACTCTGTTTTAATTAGGATTGGGTTAGTGAGTAAGGAGATGATTTTTGGGCTAAGGGAGAGTAATGACTTCCCCCATCTTATCTTGTTTATAGGATAAACCCTTAGATCATTTTCATGCGAGTGTACAAGTATGTAGCATAAGCAATATTTAAGCAATATAAATCACTTAAAACTGCGTTTTTTAATGCTACATGCTATGTGCATGTACTTTTTCTCCAGCACTCTTCAACAGTAATAAAAAAATGTAACGAAATAGAAAAATGACCTAGAATACAAAGTCTAAACCATTTTTAGTATTTAACAAGCCACACGTTACTGTTGGAGATAGAAATATGTGCGAAGTAGATTAATAGGAAAACTAAAAACTGCAGAAATAAAGAATTAAAATTCAAGCAACCGCAAGAAATCAGGTCAGTAGTCCTTCCACTACTTTAATACTGTTTTAGTGGTCTCCCAAGCTCTGCTTTCTAGAGCAGATTTCAGGTATACAATATGTCCACTGCAATACTTGTTTTTTCTGAAATTGGACCCTTCATACCAAAACAGAGAAGAAAGAAGTTAAACTGTTTAAGTAAATATAAAAACTTACCGTCCCTCCCCGGTAATGGTGCCAAAATTTGATCGAGATTTTTCTGCACAGAAAAATACAGAGTATAGAAATGATGCAAGGTTCTCAATTCTACCGGTATAGCTAGTGGCTATGCGGGTCATGATCCACAAGGAGGGACCGTGATAGAAGTGTTTAGGAACTCTCTTTTCAAGTTTAATAGATCCGGTTAAATAGTTTCTTCTTTGTTTTTAGTAAAAGAAAAGAAAAGTGTTAATAATAATAAGAGGAAAAGAAGAAGATATTGTTGTTGTTATTTTAATTATAGAAGAAAGAAAATCTAAGTTAAAGAAATGAAAAGAAAAGAAGAAGTATTGGTTTGAATGAGTGTTCTAAAATAAGAAATGAAAAGAGATAAAAACTAAAGTTTACTTACCTCTTCTGGTTGATTGCTTACCTTGATCTTCAGTGAAGGCTTACCTTGCTTCGGAGGTGATCAGTGCATAACCCATAAGATCGGATCCAGTCACATTACGTCATCAAGAACTTCTACAGGCAAGCAAGCATGAAATGATATGAAATTAAATGAGGAATCCATTGTCATGAGCTATCGGTGTCACTCTCTCAAGCAAGGCTATTCTGATGCTGTAAGACTCGCTTGGATTATAATTAAAAACTCAAGAAGAAGAAAAGTAGAAGAAGAACATAAAACAATACAGATTGTAACTTTAGATTCAATGAAGTAATGATGAAAGAAAAGAAGAATAACTTACACCAGAGTCGCCCTCGGTACAAGCCTCACTCTCATTCTCTCATGAAATTCTTCTTTCCTCTGAGTTACATAAATAAATCTGAAATTATACTAAAAGAAAAACAAAACCCTAAACTAAACTAGAGTAAAAACCTAGCCTAAATTCTATCTCTGCTCAATCGTTCTCATCCTTCGGATTCTTCAGTATTTATAGGCAGAATGGAGAGGGCGAGAGATTGCGCAGATAGGGGAAGCAAACGCTCCCCCAACTTCCTCAACAAAGTCGCGCAAATGTGAATTTTGCTGTGTTTGCATGGCTTGTATTTGGCCAGTTGGCCAGATCTAAGGGCTACGGGTCCTTTGATCTCTGATGTATCCTCTTATCCTCTTGTTTTCTCTGTTTGAGCTCCAGATGTGGTGATATGCTCACTGATCTTCAGCTAACTGAATTGATTCACAAAAATCTGATTTTAACAGACTGGATCTGGGATCATCCTCAGCTAACCAAATACATCCAGTTAAATCTGTTTTTAGCTGGTATTTGTTTGGTTTAATCCTCTCTCTCTCCCCATCTACAAATTAAGACATTATGATAAATAATTAGCAAGATTTATTACAAGATAAGTGTAGGAATGTACTAATAATTAATGCAATATACGTGTACGATCAGCTTCACATGGGTGCAATCCTTTTGTTCACGCCACCTTCCACAGACCCCAAGAGAAGCCCAGGGAGGTTCCTTCGCAAAAATGGAAGATTCTCTAGATTAGGAATCGCCTTCTCCTCCTTTCAGACCAGAACATGCCTCCAAGGAAGATAGACAGACTCGTCCAGGACATGCAAGACAGTGCTGGCATCACATTACTAGCCTTTGTTCCAAACAAGAGGTCAAGGCTCAGAAGGATACACCATCAATGTTATCCCAGAGTATTCCCCCGTGCTTCCTTCCCATGCCTCGCCTTAAGAAAAGATTCTCCTATGGCGAGAGATACGAGATTTACCCAAGAGTGAAGACTACAAGACAAGAAAAATGGCGATGGAATTGGGTCCACCTCTGCTACCGTCTGAGATAGCCCCCTCTCCTTCCACATCCACCACCAGTTGAGAAATATCAGAGCACCAAGACAAAAACTTAATTTGGCCCGATCAAACATCAATGAGCAAATCAAGTAAAATCTTGGTCCCTCTGATCCACCCTGACAGCAGAACCTAGTCATGAAAACTGATACATCATGGCAAGGTCATCACGAAGACTGATGTATTATGCCATCCTTCTCCACCATCTTCATCCTCTCCCTCTCCTTCCTCCATCGAACAAAGAAGAAGAATGACATCGTTATCTACCAGAACAAGAAGTTCAGGGAAAGAAATCCTTAAGAAGATGGGTAGACTTCTTCCGGGATCTATCCTATTTGTAATGGAGGAACCGAATCACCTCCTATTCAAATTCTCAACACCTCCAAAGAGTCAGTTCATATTCCGAATTTTATAGCATATCAAATCAGCCAGATATGTGAAAGTCACCTAGAAGGGGTGAATAGGTGATATCTAATCAATAATGTGAAAATGCAACAATAAAAATGAACAACAAAAAAGGTTTGCTCCAAAAAAAACAGAAGTGAAGTTTCCCTATGAAGGGCTCTAAAACTTTCTCCTATTAATTCCTCTTGATTAAGAGTTGAGGTGCACAATTATCTTATTGCTTGAATAAGGAAAACAGACATGTATGAATGATACAAGCAATATAGAGCAAATAGAACACATGAGCAATATAATACAATATGAACAATAAGAGCAAGTATAAGCAATGTAGAGTATGAGCAATAGTGAGAGAAATGGCAAAAAATTTGTTTTGAGGTTCGAGCAATTCGCCCTACATCCCCGCCTTCACCGCGTGAAGGATTTTCACTATCCACCAAGGATTTTCACAAAGGACTCAATACAATGGTCTACACAAGACCCGGAGCTCCATCCCCAATCTTTAAATCTTTATACAAGAGATGAGTACAAAGTCAATGAAGAATACAAGAAATTGGTCAACACTAAGATCACAAACTCTCTCTTTATAGCTTTCTAGAATTTAGAGATGGAATTTGAGGCTAAGAAGTTTGTGTGAGAGAAAAATTCAGTTGAAAAGAATGAACTTCAGACTTAAAACTTTCAGAAAACGATTTGGAATATAAGCTTTTAAACCTGAAACTTTTGAAAATTTACAAAACCTTCTATTGATTTTTTTGATAATTTTAGATGTGAAAAAATTATTATGAAACTCCCTCCAATGAGTCTTATTTATAGGCAATAAGTTTATATCATTAGAGAATTAATCTGGGCATAAAAGAGTTGTTAAAATCCTAATAAAGTGAAATGCTTGTTTGGAAAAAGACAAAAACAGTCTAATTTAAAACTAGTTGTTTTTTCCCTTTTTGTTGTTTGGCAGTCGACCAAGCAGTCGATCGGCCACGACTATTCAAAATAGTCATTTTCAGCGGTCGATTGGGCGATTGACCTGAAGCCATAAATAGAAACACTTGCAATTGGGCTAGAGCAAAGGCATTCGACCGACCCTAACGGTAAAGCGTTCTAGACAATCAGTCGATCGGGCGATCGGCTGAGACCCTGTGCACATATACATGAGTATCTGTGTGCATATTTGGCCGACCGCTTGGTCGATCGAGATCTGTGCAGAGCACACTGCACACTTAGGCAGTGAACTGGAAGAGGCCAAAATTCTCGAAAACTTGGTTTTTAAATACACACACACACACACACATATACATATTAAATACATTGGCAATAATTTGAAATATGAAATACATTGTAAACATGTAGGGATAAAAATCATGATAAATAGATCAAAAAATGTACAAATAAACTCGTTCAAAGCTGTTATTTTGAAAAATATCTTTGTGTTTGTGTGACTTCTTGAGCATCAATATAGCACTCTAAATTTAAACATTCTAATTTCTCACAAAGGTTGCACTATCTTCAAGTCTTCTTCAAGTGGGCTCCACCTTTGATCTTTCGAGCTTGAATCCTGTGCTTGAATCAACTTGTACACTTAAATACCTTCCTTTTGAGGAAGAATAAACCGAGATTTTGATTCTTGAATCCTGTAAACCTAAAGGACTTGAACTTGATTAGTATCTCATAACCAATGAGTTTAGGAATCATGAAAACATAAGTGATTACCATACCCTTGGCCAACAATCTCTCCCTTTTGATGATAACAAAACTCATGAATTATTTACAAAACAAAATATGAAGAGCTTGAAAAAGCTTCCCCTGAAATTGTGCTCATTAAATCAAGTTCAACGTCACATATAGATATATCAATAATAAGCAAGACACATGCATATCAATAGAATTGACAATTTAGAACAATATGCATAAAGGCCTCCATCCTTCCATTCCTCCATCTATCAAAAATATATGCAAAAATGTAAGATTACTGGCTAATATTGCATAAAACATGTGAATGAATGGATTTACGATTTAAGACAAAATAACTCAAAATAACTCTACTTCTTCTCCCCCTTTTTGTCATGCATCAAAGGAGATAAAAGACACCAATTTTGAAAAACATGACAACAATGAAAACTACTAATTTTATAGCAACTGAAAATCTAGCAATTTGAAAGTGTGAAAATGAGGGCAAAATACCAAACGAAATTGAAAAACAAACAATGTGAGAGAGATACTAATTTGACGTTCAAAAACTCTAGATATTGGAATCAAGATTCCATTATACAAATGTTCAATTCACCACAAATAAAAGAAAATCTATTATAATCAAGTGGTTTTGTAAAAATATTGGCTAATTGAAAATTGAAAGAAACATAATCAGTTTCAATATCGCCTTTCTAATAATGTTATCTAAGAAAGTGATATTTAATCTCTATATGCTTAGTCTTACCATGTTGATTTGCATTCTTGGTCATATGAATAATACTAGTGTTATCAGAAAATCTTAATATGATTATAATGCAAATTATAATCAAGAAGAGTACGTTTCATCCAAAAGACTTGTGCACGATAAGCCCCGGCAGTAAAATACTCCGCCTCGGCAGTTGAAAGGACAACAAAATTTTATTTTTTGAAAGACCATGAGCAAGGCAATTTCATGGAAATTTATTCGTTCCACTAGTTCTCTTTCTGTCCACTCTATAACCGGCATAATCGGCATCCGAATAACTCGTCATTGAAAATTGTTTGGTCTTCAGATACCACTAGCCCATATCAATAGTGCTCTTATGATATTTAATAATGCGTTTTACTACAATCAAATGAGATTCTATAGGACAAGATTGAAATCTAGTACATACACAAACACTAACATGAGATCACGCCTACTTGCCTTTAAGTAAAGTAAACTACCAATCATGTTACGATAGAGTTTAATGTCAACATTCTTACCTTATTCATCATTGTCAAGCTTAGTAGTAGTAGCCATCAGAGTTAATCTTCACATCTTCTAACCAAAGCTTCTTGATTGGTTCTCGTGTACTTGGATTGATTAACAAAGATCACAACACTCCTTACTTGATTTGGAGTTCAAGGAAATAGTTGAGCTCTCCTATCATGCTCATTTTAAACTCTTCTTTCATGCATAATTCAAAATATTTGTAAAGTTTTTCATTAGTAGATCTAATATAATATCATCAACATAAATTTGTATAATTAAAATATCATTATCAACATACTTAGTAAACAATGTGGTATCTTCTTTACCCTTAAAAAACCTTTGTTAATAAGGAAACTAAAGTCTTTCATACCAGGCTCTTGGAGCTTATTTCAAACTATACAAAGGCTTTTCTGATTTAAAAACAAAATTCGGATATGTAGGATCAACAAACCCGGGGGATTGTTCAACATACACCTCCTCCTCAAAAAAATATTTAGAAAAGCACTTTTAACATCCATTTAAAATATTTAAAATCTTTATATGTGGCAAAACCAAGGGACATCTGTATGGCTTCAAACGGGTGCAAAGGTTTTCTCAAAATCGATACCCTCGATTTGATTGTAACCTTGGTCCACTGGCCTAGACTTGTTCCTTACTACATTACCCGACTCATCGAACTTGTTTCTAAAGACCCATTTAGTTTCAATTGTTGGTGTTTCATGGGCCTAAGAATAAGATGCCCAACTTGGTTATGCTCAAATTGATTGAGCTCCTCTTGCATTGTAAGTAACCAATATGAGCCGCCCTCACCTCAAGGATGATTTTGGGTTCTATCTATGAGATAAAAGCATAATGACCACAAATATCATGAAGTTTGGATCTAGGACTTACTTTCTTTGGTACATCACCTATGATGAGGTCTTTAGTATGACTTGTAGCAAATCTCCAATCCTTTGAAAGTGATCGAGTTGATTCCACTTAAACTTCTTGAACATCACCATTTGCAACGTCTCTTGGTTTTTCTTCATCTTGCACCTATGAGTCCTTCATCGACATCTACTCCATGTCTTCACCTAAGGAATCAATTCACAATCTACAACATTCTTCATAAGAGAGTTTGATTCCTCAAACTTTACATGCATAGATTCCTTAATAATCAAAGTTGACCAATTGAAAAATAGCTTCAAAAGGCTTGGCATCAAATTTTTCCTAAATTGTCCTTAGTATTTAAAACAAAGCATTTACACCAAAAAAAATTGAAATATAAATCATTTAGTTTTCTCAAATAGTAAACTCAAAGGAGTTATAGTTGAATTTTTCAAAAATAAATTCTATTTTCAATATAACATGATGTGTTTATGGTCTCAGCCCATAGATATTGAGGGAGTTCGTATTCACAAATTATAGTCTAGCAATCTCTTGAAGAGTTCTATTCTTTCTTTCGAGGACTCTATTTTGTTGTGGAGTTCTAAAACATGATAGCTCCTGTTTAATTCTATTTTCTTCATAATAAGTAATAAAAGAGTGGTTTATAAACTGATCACCTTTATCACTTCTAATGCAAAAAATCAAAAAATCCTTTTCTTTTTCAACTCTTTTTCAGAAAAAAATGAAAAAGCAAAAAAACTTCATCTTTGTGTAAAAAAGAAACCCATGTAAATCTCAAAAAATTATCAACAAGGATAAAAACAAAATGGTTTTCACTAAGACTTTTGGTTTTGGTCGAACCAAACAAATCCATATGTATCAATTCTAAAGTTCTTGATGTCAAATATCCTTAATAGACTTGAAAGAGAACTTGATTTATTTCTCAAGTTGGCACGCACCACAAATGCGGTCCTTTTCAAATTTTAAATTAGGGATATCATTCATTGTTTTCTAAGAATTAATTTGGGATAGATGGTCAAAAGAAACATGACCTAACATTCTATGCCACAACCAAAATTTTTTATTAAAAGCAGTTAAATATGTAACATTGTATTGTAAATTTAACATATCAATGATATAAATATTGTTCTCACACAAAAATTGGAAAGTACATGAGAACTGCTACTATCAATAATATCACAAGTAGAGTCATCAAACTAACCCTTATGTTTTTGTCACATAATTGATTAATGCTTAATAGATTATATTTGAGGCCAATAATCTATTAAAAGAGATGAGCCAATTTTGATATTATCTATACCAATAATTTTACTTTTTGAGTCATCTCTAAAGGTTATGGTGCCACCTTTACTAGATCTTGATAGTGTTACAAAATTATTGATGTCCCATGTCATGTATTGTGAGTAAATATTATCAAGGTACTACCGCTCCCTACGTCTTGGGGCCTTGTGCATATCTATATTATTTAAAAGAGTTGTTAACTTTGGTACCAAAATCTTTTTGAGTCCTAAAATGTTAGTTTTTCTTTCCCAAACATGACTATTTAAAACATTCAATTTATCATAGCAAAACATAGCCAAGTGTCTTTTCTCGCCCACAATAGGTGCATGAGTACACTTTGGCATACATAAAAGGATGATGCGCATTGTGTGCATGTGTGCTTTGTGTGCATCATAAGTGTTTTGTTCTGGTGTGTAAGCATGATATTGTGTGTGAGACATGCGTAGATGGTTTATTTTGAGGTTGCCTTTTAAAACATGGCTTCTAATCTAACTTTGTCAAACTCACATTTCTTTAAAACATTGCTCAAAGTATTTATCTTTTTTTCATCAAAGAAAGTTTATTTTCATCAATGCAAGGAAGTTTAGCTTTAGATGAAATTTTATATGCTCAAAATCATTTTGAGTCTTTTGAAGAGAAGATGATAAAATTTCTTTTTCCTTGAAAACAACAATCAACGAATTTTGTAGAAGTTCATTTTCTTTCTTCATTTTTAAATACTTCTTTTTGAGAAATTCGTAGTTGTTGGAAAGTTCTTTAAAGTTTCTCCTAGCTCATTCATGGATAAATCACAATCATCAAGAATGGTTTCGGGAGTTATCATAGGTGTGTTATCATTCACCATGAAACACACATTTGTCGTGTCAACCTCTTTCTCGGATTCACTCTCTGAATCTCAAGTAGCTTTCAAGTCCTTCTTCTTATAGGGCTTCTTGGAGGTAGTAGGTTTACTTTTTATCTGCGGTCAATCGAAAATGACGTGTCAGTGCTTTCGATAATTGTAGCAAATAATTTTTCTTTCCTCCTTGCCTTACCATCTTCTTCAGGTATTGAACTTAGTCATGTTATTCATTCTCCATACATTTTTCAAGAGGAGGGACAAATGTTCATCATCCTCTTTATTATGTTCATCTTCATCGGAGATGAGTGGAGTAGACTTGAAGGCAAGTATTTTCTGCTTTTCAGATGCCTTCTCTTTTCTTGCTTTTCTCTTCATTTCATGGGTGTTAAGGTTACCTATAAGACCGATGAACTCCATCTCCTCCTTGTTATTGAGATCCTTTAAGGTTGTCGACTGGACTTTCCAAGTAGGTGGAAGTGCCCGAATGACCTTCCTCATCTCTTGGTTATTGTCAATAGAATCACCTAAAGAAGATAGATCATTAGTAATCTTAGTAAACCTTGTGATCATGTCATTAATGCATTCACTCTTATTCATGCAAAATTTTCATACTGAGAACACAAAAGATGTATTTTAGCTCTTTTGACTTGTGATGTTACCTCGTGTATGGCAACTGATTGGTTACTAATATTGCACATTTAATATCATATTATCCTACTTATTATAGAATAAACTCTGCATTGTCTTAATTAAATGGTTAATTTATTTGCAGGCCCATTCCTAAAGGAGAGTGAAGAGAATGAGCCCAATGCCCACTAAATTCTGAATTAAATCAGAATTAATTCGCACCCAGTGAATCAGGGCAAAATCAGAGAGGTTGAAAACCGGTTGAGAAGAATCCTCCCAGAATCGATCGGTTGAAGCAAAGATCAAAGGCCATTTCGTCAAATCCTGGAGCAGAAACGAGAAAACCAGAAGAAGATACAAGAAAATCATCAAATAAGGATCTCCACCAACTGGGTGTGGCCACCTGGCCACACCAGGGCCGCGTTTCCGCGGCCCTAGCCGCATTTTCGCGGCCATCTTGTGTCAGTTGGGGGAGCGTTTGCTCCCCCAATCTTCCCGGGATTCCCTCCTTTTGGTTTTTCCCTATAAATTCTAGTTTCAGCAGAGAAAAATGGGACGATCATGTAGAGATAGGATTTAGTCTAGTTTTCACTCTTTATAGTTTAGGTTTTTGTTTTCTTTTTATGTAATTGTAATTTGTATGTAAGCTTAGGTTAGATTGAGATTCATGTAAGTAAGAGAGAGAGGCCTATGTTGAGAGTGACACCGATGTACCCTCCTCCTTTCTTCCATTGTTTCTGCAAGCAATAAAAGGTAAATCTTTTTTTATGTTCGTCTCTATACTTTTGTTTTCTTTTTCCTTTTCCTCTTTCTACTTCACCTCTTTCGGTTTTGATGAGAATGCAAGTGAATCCAGACGCATAAGTATAACAATGTTTTTGTAAGTGCCAACGATACTTCATGAAGATGTTCTCCTCCTCAAGATCCGTATCACTTCATTCTTACTCGGCTTGATGATATAATGCGAACGGGGACTGAGCTCGATCCTATGGCTTATGCGCTGAACGCCTCCGAAGCAAGGTAGAGCATGCAAGGGTTCCTGGTAAGTCATCAACCAAACTAGGTGAGTACTTCTTTATTTTTCTTTCTTTTCTTTTATTTCTGTAGATTAAATCACCAACACCACATCTTCCAAATCTTTCTTTTTCAATTCATTTGTACATAATCATTTTCTGATTTTCTCCACCTTCTCCATCTATCGCTTTCTTTTTAACTTTAACATAACTCTATTTTTATTTTCATTTCTTAAAACAAAGAAGAACTTTCATTTTTTCTTCATAAAGATTTCAATAAAAAAAACCTTGAACGCTTCCATCGCAAACCCTCCTTGTGGATCACGACCCGCATAGCCACTTGCTATCGTGGTTAGAATTGAGCACTTGCACATGTTTATTCTTAGATCTAAAGTTTTGTATTTTGTGTGCAGGTAAAGCTTCAATCAAAAGTTTGGCGTCGTTGCCGGGGAGGGTAACGGTTTTTATTGAATTTTTTAGAACAAAAACAAATTTTTTCTTCTCTGTTGCAGGTTACAGGGCAAAGAAAATAGGAAAGAAGACTTGCAGTAATATATAAGTGGTATTGGGCCTCTGCTCTAGAAAGCAGAGACCAAGTACCCTCTGAATTGCCGCGTTTACTCGGCCCTGGCCGCGTTTCCGCTGCAAGGAAGAGTTCACTACTAACTGGCTTTTTGCAGGGCTGCTTGTGTTGCAAAATGATAGTTTTTTTGCAAACTTTATTTCTTATATGCCATCACATAAGCCTGCTAATAATCCAACAGTAAAATACTTGTTGAAAAGTATTAAAAATTGATTAGACGTTTGCATTTTAGGCACGTGTCTTTTCAATTCATTTACTTTACTGTTGAAGAGTGCTGAAGCAAGGTACATTTGCATTGCATTTAGAATATGACTCATCTCTTGGTTGATTTACATTGCTTTGAGTGAATCTTGTTTGCTTATCTTGTACACTTGCACAAAAACAGATCTTAAGGGCACCACCCCATAATAAGATAAGGTGGGGATTTAATCACCCTTCCTTAGCCCAAAAATCAGATTCCAAGCACTCACTAACCCGAGCCTAACTAAAATGAGTAGACATTGGCCCTAGGGACATCTCGGACTCAATTAGGAGATTATTCTAAGGGGAAAGGTGTTGAAATTTGACTCCTGCCAAATCAGTGTCTAGGAAAGGGATTAAGGGCCGAAAGCCCAAATATTGGTGGTTATTTAATTAAGGAACGTCTTTGATGGATAACCTCCCACCAATCTTGCCCTAACCTGGCTAATTAGCTTGTGGTCAAAGTCTGCATTATACCTCCCGTGGACAGTCTAACCAGTTAGGAGTCGTCTAGGTCATAGGTCTGCCCTAACTTAGTTTAGAATTTTTTCTTTTTATTTGTTTGCTTATTTGTTTGATTTTTTTCTGTGTTTGTATTCTATTATGTGATATGCCTTATAATAACAATTTTTCCCAATTTTAATAGTAATCCATATTACACACCGAACTCTTTTTCAGATATTACCAACCCCGCATATCATAACTTTAACCAACCTAGTGTGCCGGATTGGTCTTATCCGAATCAATATAACCCATGTCCCCAATCTTATAACCCTAATTTCCATGATAATTTCAACTCTTCACAGAGTCAGTAGGGATTCACCTCCCCCGTGTCTAATTTTCAACCAACTTGTCCTCCTTATCCACCTAGTCCACAGTATTTCCAAGATTCATACTCAGTTCCACCAGTCCAAAATAGAAGACCATCAATTTTGGAAATGAGTATGCGTGAGTCCAAACAAAAATCACAAAATCTGATGGACTCACAATTTCACCACCAATTCCAAGACAACACTTCATCTTTTCAAAACAATGAACCTATCAATTATGAAGAGATGCTTGAAGCCATGACAGGCTCAAAACGCTCGTAATCATGACATAGATATGATGGTCCAATCTCTACGTTCCCACCGTTTGACCAGTTCTGATGTCACTAACCATTCTGTTAGAGCCGAAGAGTCATGTTGTTTTGGAAATCAAGGTTTCATTTCAGAACAATCATTTGAACTTGCCCAAACTCCAAATTTTGAAAATGATATTGACAGTTTGGCAAGTTATTCCTTTCCTGAAATAGAACTTGAAAATGAATATGATCATGAACCTCAATTTAGTGATTCAATTCTACTTCCTGATTCAATAATGACTCCGGTGTCTTCACCTGATTTCAATCTCTTTCCCGAGTCAACATTGGATCCTGTGCCAATTCATCATGAAATTGAATCACCCATCTTTGACGATCATATTGAACTTGACCAATTTTACACTTTTGAAAGTCATATTGATAGATTGGCAAGTTCTCATTTTTATGACATTGAACTCAATGAGAAATGTGACCTAGATTCTCAAATCTGTGATCCAGTTCAAATTCTCGAATCAATATTGACTCCTGTTTTGTTACCGGACTTGAGTAATATTTTAGAGTCAGTTTTGTTTCCCACACCTACCATTCTTGAACTTGAATCACCAATATTAAGTCACATTCCATTTATTGGGACTTGAGTTTCAACTTCTTGACTTGGACCCACTTCCTGAACCAATTTCGACTCCCAAACCTTTACTTTACTTAAGGCACCTTCCTGAGTCGGTATTAGTTCCTATACTTCCTGAGTCCAAGTCAATCATTCTATCTTTTCATACTCCATTTTGGGACAAGGCGGTTGACAAATTTGACTCCGAAATTAATTATGGAATTTGAAAATTAGATGGGGTCAAATATTTAATAAAAATCATTCATGCATATATCATTTTAGTGGGTTATATTAGAGAAATTTCTGGTGGGTTCCTCCGAACCCCATGAAAAGTCGATTGGGCCGCATTTCGTGGACCAATCAGACCACCACCGGAACCACCACCTTAAGGTAACATTTTCCTTCCCTTTCTTCTTTTTCATGCATCTATGCATTAATTCATACATTGAGGACAATGTATGAGATAAGCATGGGGGAGGGTTCTAACATAACTTAGGTTTTTCTTTTTATTAAAAAAATTAACATTTTCTTTACTTTTAAAACTTTTTGAAAATAGAAACAATATTTTAACATATTTTTTGTAAGTAATTAAGTCAATTTTAAGGAATAGGAAAATCCAAATTAGGATTTCTTATACTTGGTCAAAATAAGATTATTTGTTTGATTTCTAGGGTTAGGAAGAAAATTTGTCAAAGTAATTTAGTCTTGATCTTTACCTTAATGAAATATGCACACTTAATACACTTACACACTTAGGGTTCAAAAACAAAGATTCTTATGCCTTATAAAAAAAAATAAGAAAAAAATATAAAAGATAAACAAATCCAATTATTGATTAGCTAGGTGCTTTGGCCTAAGCAAGCCTTAGTATTTATGCGAAAGATGATTAGATAAGTTTGAGAAAAATATATATATGAAAATCCTCTGATTAAGCTGGGTATTTGTGCCTAATAAAGCATAAGTATTCACACCTAAAAGAGGTTCAAATAATAAAATCCTTAGTTTGTGGCCTTATTTGCTCGAGTCCTTAAGTCCTTGAGGTGTTTTCTCACCAGGTGCCCTAAGACCGTTTGGTTTGGGAGTCATCGATTAAAGGCTCGTTACATGGGCAGATTAGAAAGCCTAATAAAACTAAAGAATAATACCACAAAAAAGTATATATATAAATAAATAAGGCATAAGAGTTAGAGTTAATGAACCTTAATCAAAATTTTCACAGTCACAAGGTGCATATGACTTAGGGTAAAGTAATAGACTAGATGAGAAGTACAATTTGACTCCTTACTTTGATTGATAACAAATTTTTGAATAGAGACTAAGTTTAGGAATGAAAAATTCAGTTTTCCTATAACTTATAGATTACTTAAATCTTACAATTATATTTCAAATATTTTTCTCTTACAAAATATTTTTTGAAAATACTAACTTTTTGTTTCTCTTTCTTTATGGATTTTGTGGGTGTAATCCATTGAAAACCCTCACGAGACAAAACTCGTCCTCTAGGTGAAACATAGAGGTTTAACGACTTGTTGCACATGCTCAGTGCAATCGAGTGACCTGCGAAAGTGGTCTAATAATCCTTAGTATAGTTTAGTTGTTTTGCTCGAGGACGAGCAAAAGGTAGGTATGGGGGTGTGATTGGTCACTAATATTGCACATTTAATATCATATTCTCCTACTTATTATAGAATAAACTCTGTATTATCTTAATTAAATGTTTAATTTATTTGCAGGCCCATTCCTAAAGGAGAGTGAAGAGAAATGAGCCCAAAGCCCACTAAATTCTGAATTAAATCAGAATTAATTCGCACCCAGTGAATCAGGACAAAATCAGAGAGGTTGAAAACTGGTTGAGAAGAATCCTCCCAGAATCGATCAGTTGAAGCAAAGATCAAAGGCCATTTCATCAAATCCTGGAGCATAAACGAGAAAACCAGAAGAAGATACAAGAAAATCATCAAATAAGGGATCTCCACCAACTGGGTGTGGCCACCTGGCCACACCAGGGCCGCGAAAATGCGGCCCTAGCCGCATTTTTGCGGCCATCTTGTGTCAGTTGGGGGAGCGTTTGCTCCCCTAATCTTCCCGGGATTCCCTCCTTTTGGTTTTTCCCTATAAATTCTAGTTTCAGCAAAGAAAAATGGGACGATCATGCAGAGATAGGATTTAGTCTAGTTTTCACTCTTTGTAGTTTAGGTTTTTGTTTTCTTTTTATGTAATTGTAATTTGTATGTAAGCTTAGGTTAGATTGAGATTCATGTAAGTAAGAGAGAGAGGCCTATGTTGAGAGTGACCCCGATGTACCCTCCTCCTTTCTTCCATTGTTTCTGCAAGCAATAAAAGGTAAATCTTTTTTTATGTTCGTCTCTTTACTTTTGTTTTCTTTTCCTTTTCCTCTTTCTACTTCACCTCTTTCAGTTTTGATGAGAATGCAAGTGAATCCAGACGCATAAGTATAACAATGTTTTTGTGAGTGCCAACGATACTTCATGAAGATGTTCTCCTCCTCAAGATCCGTATCACTTCATTCTTGCTCGGCTTGATGATATAATGCGAACGGGGACTGACCTCTATCCTATGGCTTATGCGTTGAACGCCTCCGAAGCAAGGTAGAACATGCAAGGGTTTCAGGTAAGTCATCAACCAAACTAGGTGAGTACTTCTTTATTTTTCTTTCTTTTCTTTTATTTCTGTAGATTAAATCACCAACACCACATCTTCCAAATCTTTCTTTTTCAATTCATTTGTACATAGTCGTTTTCTGATTTTCTCCACCTTCTCCATCTATCGCTTTCTTTTTAACTTTAACATAACTCTATTTTTATTTTCATTTCTTAAAACAAAGAAGAACTTTCGTTTTTTCTTCATAAAGATTTCAATAAAAAAAACCTTGAACGCTTCCATCGCAAACCCTCCTTGTGGATCACGACCCGCATAGCCACTTGCTATCGTGGTTAGAATTGAGCACTTGCACATGTTTATTCTTAGATCTAAAGTTTTGTATTTGTGTGCAGGTAAAGCTTCAATCAGCAACCAAATGTGACCAAACCTCATGTGTTGTTTTACAATGAATAACTCTAGATTTATTATCATCATTTGTAAAAGAGCATAATGAACCTTGGCATTAGTATCAATTTTTTTTAAGAGAATATCGAACCAAGTGTCCCCATCATCTTTGGGAAACATAAATGGTATAGTCACCGCCTTTGTAACCCGACTACCTATTTGCAAAAAAAATAGTCATCTTAACTTTCCATATGATAAAGTTAAGGCTATCAAGCTTAAGTGGAGTCTTAATACCTTCAGCCATGGATGTAAATGGGTGAAGCAAATAAAATGATTAGCAAATAAGGATCTCTTTTTGGTGGTTAGACCCAAAAACTAGAGTTCAACCTGTGATACCAATTGAAAGTTACCTAGAGGGAGGGTGAATAGATGATAGCAAGTCAATAATACGAAATTACAACAATAAAAATGAACAACAAAAATGGTCAACTCAAAAAAAAGAAGAAGTTAATCTGTATTACCTATGAAGGGCTCTAGAACTTCTCCTCTTAATACCTATAGATTAAGAGTTGAGATGTACAATTGCCTTCATGCTTGAACGAGAAAAACTGACAAGTAAGAATGATGCAAGCAATATAAAGCCAACAGCAATAGGAGCAAATATAAGTAATGTATGAGCAAGAGTGAGAGAAATGGCAAATGCAAACACAAAGAATCTGTTTTAAGGTTCGAGCAACTCACTCTATGTCCCCATCTTCACCGTGTGAAGGATTTTCACTATCCACCATAGACTTCCACAAAAGACAGAATACAATGGTCTACACAAGACCCGGCTCTCCAACTCCAATTTTCAAACCACTACGCAAGAGGTGAGCACAAAACCAAAGAAGAATACAAGAACTTTGTCATCACAAAGATCACAAACTCTCTTTTTACAACTTAATTGAATTTAGAAATGGAATTTGAGGCTCAAGAAGTTGATGTGAGAGAAAAAAATCAGTTAAAAGAATGAACTTTAGAGCTTAAAACTTTCAGAAAATGATTTGCAATGTAAGCTCTTGAAACTTGAAACTTTTGAAAATTTTCAAAACTTTCTCTTGATTTTTCTTGATAATTTGTGATGTGAAAAATTGATTATGAAACTCTCTCCAATGACTCGTATTTATAGGCAATAGGTAATTATCATTAGAGAATTAATCTGGGTATAAAATAGATATTAGAACCCTAATAAAGTAAAAAATGCTCGGTTGGGAATAGACAAAGACAGTCTAATTTAAAAACTAATTATTTTGCCTTTTTTGGCAGTCTGACGGTCAAGTGGCCACGGCTATTCAAAATAGTCATTGCCAGCGATCGACTGAGTGGTCAATCCGAAGCCAGAAATAAAAACACCTACAATAGGGCTCTAACTAAAGCGGTCGAATTGTCGGTCGACCAACCCCAACGTCTATGAGTTCTAGAGAGTCAGTCGACCGGGAGGTCGGCCGAGACCCTATGCACAGATACATAAGTGTCTGTGTGCACATTCTATCGACCGCTTGGTCGATCAAGATCTGTGCAGAGTTCACTGCACACTTGGGCGTTGTGCAGAGCTTACTGCACACTCGGGCGGTAAACCGTAAGAGGCCAAGATTCCCAAAAACTTGTTTTTAAATATGTATTCAATTTTTGAAATTATATATATATATATATATATATATATATATATATATATATATATATATATATATATATATATATATATATATATATATATATATATTAGAAATAATTTGGCAATAACTTGAAATATTAATTACATGTAAACATCTAGAGATAAAAATCATGACATGTAGATAAAAAAAACATGTATTGATAAACTAGTTCAAAACTAGTTATTTTGAAAAATATCTTTGTGCATGTAAATCTTCTTCAGCATCAATATAACACTTTAAATTTAAACATTCTAATTTCTTACAAGGGTTGCACTCTCTTTAAGTCTTCTTCAAATGGGCTCCACACTTTGATCTTTCAAATTTGAAACCCATGTTTGAATCAACATGAACATTTCAATGCCTTCCTTTTTAGGAAGAATAAATCGAGATCTTGATTCTTGAACCCTATAAACTTAACAACACTTGAACTTGATTAGTACCTCATAACCACATGAGTTTTAGAATCATCAAAACATAAGTGATGATTGTACCCTTGGGTCAACAATATGATCAGCTCCTACCACACGATCTCATTCATTATGACTCCAGGATTTGATCATTAATTTGCCAGTTGTCCTCACCCGCTCTAACTCTCAGAAAAGCTCAGAATGCGAAAGGGCATCTTGACTACTTCCTTTCAAAGTTCAAAGGATGCCATGACTTCTCAAGGTAGAAATCAGTTCGCTTCACTCCTTCTCTCTAGAACTCGGAAAAGGAAGAAGCGGAGGGGGCATCTATAGTAGTCAGGTTTTGGTCTACACCAGGATCATGACACCTATCCTACCTCATAAGGACAGCCCAAAGTAGACAACAAGGCATACCAGCAGAGCATCCTCCTGAAGCTCCACTTAGTAGTTCTCAAGGTCACCCCGCCTTCTGAGGATTCCACCACCCAAAGAACTCCCGCACTCTGAGTATCTTCCGGAGAATCATTCAGCCATTCACGAACTCACTCCTTCTTCTAAAGACTCCACCAACTCGGAGTCGATTCTTCCCACTCTGAGCAAGACAGCTACAACACACAAGACTCCCTTAATTCATGGAGTCAGTTACGCTGCTAGTCATCCCACGCTCTGAACATTGTAACAGCCCCTACTCCAGTGTGAACAATTACAGAAGGCAACTGGGATCATTTCCCACAATCAAAGGCACAATCCGAGTAGTTACAAAGAAATCCCAAAGTGCAAATCATGTGATTATGAAAATCCGCACGATCCGCACTACTATTTATGACTCTCAGTGTATTTATACACAAAGATCTGGATGTAGAAGAGGATCCAATTCAATCCAATTTAAGCCAATTCAATCCAAACTGTAATACAAAAATCAGAGATTGTAAACAAGGTATTAGATCTACTGAATTCTCTATAACCTTTTGAAAATAGTGAATTCTCCTCTTCCTCCCTATGGTTTTTCTCGAATTGGATTTCCTCATAAAAATCATTGTCTTTTCTTTGGCTTTTCTCTTCTTGTGACCTCTGTATGACCTATATTCCCTGTGGTTGGTGCGAGATCGACCACTCGATCAATCATGTGGAAAAATCTCCACCACACCCATGTTGGCTAAAAGTGAACGTGCTAGGATTTAACATGAAGTGCCTTGTTTTTTTTAATTGGAGATCTATTATTTTTAGCCCTAACCTAAAATAAGAGAGAGATATTTATTATCTTCTACTTTCAATTTGTGCTTGTTTTCCTTATCTTATATTTTGTCAAAGAAAACTATTACACGGTGGACATTCTTGCAGATGTTCTATTTTACATGAATTATTTGACACCTCTAGTGAACATCATAAGTTTGATTATTAACTTTGTTTAACTTTTAACTTCTAAACCTCTCTTAAAATTTTTCTTTTTTCAAATTGAAGATGAGAAGGATGTAAATATTTTGGTGAATTTGAATGGATTATTAAGATTCATAAAAAATTGAAATAAGTTTGGGTTTATGATATCACTTGTGTTGCTAAAGAAATCAATCTAGAAGAAGAAAATTAAAGAGAGATGAACGAAAATAAAGAAGAGGATAGTGTTAAAGTAAAGAAGGTTGTGGCCAAAGAAGATGGCAAAAGAAGGATAGAAAAAATGAGGAAGAGAAGAGAGTTGGTATGGAAAATTTTTCTTGATATTATAACTGTTGATAATTCAAATAATACCATGATTGTATAATAAATATCGAGGAAAGAAAATGTTTGAAAGGGGGTGTTGTAATTAATGCAAGGCGAGAGAGAGGGAAGAAAGAAGAAATTCAAATTGGTCATCCTAAATATATTAATAGTGCAACAAATAATTTGAACAAACTCTAGAGTATGATAATGATAATCTATAGAGTACTAGTAGTTTAGGGAGTATGATGATGATAATCTATAGAATACTAGTAGCATAATGAAAAATTTAGCTGCAACCGCCTACTTTGCTTTATAATTAGAAAAAAAATCTCAGCTTCATAATATTATTCGCTATAGCCTTATCCACATAAGCATAAATTGATTCCTCCCAACCACCACTTTTTATATATTTTCATTTTTTTTTTACCCTCCCCCATGCCCCCAACATTGCTCTCACCTCTACACTAACCCTGACGCAGAGTAATTCGTTGGTCGATCTATGCGGTCAGGTCATCATGGGGGTTGGAAGAAGGCGGGGTACCCCCTCCCTAGGGTCTTAAGGGCGGAGCTTTTTCAGATCTCGTTTGTTTGTGCTCACGATGAGTTTTATTTGTGCTTGTGATCGATGTTGTATTTAAATCTGCTAGTGATGGAGATTCTGATATGAGGACTGTGACTCATTCAAGTCCTATATGAGGATTAGGACAATGGTCACAGTCTTTTATTAGAAGATTGGACAATGGTCATAGTCTTTTATTAGAAGATTATGACTATGATTGTAGTCCTTTTATTAACTGAAAATTAGGGCATTTTATGAAGACTGCGATATTTGTCACAGTCTAATATAGGCTAGGAAATTGTATTTTTGTGAGGATTATGATCATGATCATAGTTCTATAAAAACTCAGAAATATGTCCGAATAAAAAGGACTATGATCATGGTCCAGTTCTCATAAAGAGGAGTGCGATCATTGTCGTAGTCCTATAAAAACTCAAAAATATATCTTAATAAAGAGGACTGTGTTTCTCATTAAAAAGACTTCAATCATGATCGCGGTCCTATAAAAACTGATAAACATGTCCTAATAAAGAGGGCTATGATCATAGTCGCAATCCTAATAAAGACTAAAAAATAAGGCATTTTTGTGAGAACTGCGATTATAGTCACAGTCCTAATAAAAGCTTAGAAACATGTCTCTTGTGAGGACTATGATCATGGCCGCAGTCCCAATAAAGATGACTGGGAATGTGGTCGTTGTCTTATAAAAAGTCAAAAACATATATTAATAAAGAGAATTGTGATCATGATCGCAATCCTCAGAAATAGAGTATTTTTATTAGGACTATGACCTCAAAATAGGAATTTTTTATGAGGACTACAATCATGATCGCAATCCTCTATATAACAACAGTCTGCATTTTTGAAGCAATCCATTATTTTGAAGCGATTACTATGAGTTATTTTCATCTTTCGCCTCTGAGGAGCGCTTCTACTTGACACGTGGGCACACATAGTCGGTTTACAAAGGATAGTGGTTGAGACGAATAAAATTATGAAGTTAACTTTTTTTTCCAATTACAATTTGACATAGAGGGCTGTAGCGAGATGCCTCTATTTAAAATATAAATTTGGCCATATTCACTTTGATTATATGCTTATTATAATTTATACAAATTTCTCATTTTTTCATAGGCATTTAAATCAATTTTTAAAAATTTAGGTTTCTACTAATCTGAATTTTTAGCCTTTTTTGGCTTTTAGTTTATAAATTCATATTATACTTTATATTTCTTTTATACTTTACCACTCTACATATCACTAGAAAGGTCTTGAAGTCCACTTTTTAATGAACTTTATTTCCTATCAATCTAAGGCCTGTGTAGCTCAAGTTATAATCATTTTAATACAAGTTATCATCATTTTAGTTTAGACTGTTCACTATTTCAAAACTATTTTCTGGAGTATTTCGATCGATTGCTAGAACTTAACGGTTCACTATTTCATATTTCTAGAGTTTTTCAATTAACTGCTATTTAGTAGTTTTCTGACTCCAACTCATGGGTGCGTCAAGAATTGACCACCAACATCATTTTGTCCTATTTGGATTGACTGCCAGGTTTGATCGACTGTTCTGAAGTTTTTGAATTTGTTCCGGAACGTTTTTCAATTCTTTTGATTATTTTAATCCGACTGCACAATAATGTTCTGCAATAGTACAATCGCATATGACCATTGACAATTTTACTGTTCATGAACTGATCAACCGCCAAGAATGATCATTCATCCGCTGGACTGAACATGCTGAGTTGGCTGCGGCTTGAACATTCAATCTAATCAACTGCGAAGCTTTACGATGCAATTTTTATTTTAAGAGGATTTTCACATGAAATTTTGGGTTGAACTTCTTTTCACCTAAACTTATCTTCTCCTCTCTTTAAATACAACTTCTTAAGACACTTTTGGTAACTTTTGAAAATTGGATTCACTCAGACAAAACTCAAGCAAATAGTTTTCTTTTCCAAGCTTATTCTTCAATCATAAAATAGTGATTAAAGCGTGTTTTCTTATTGTGATTGAGATTTTATTTTCACTTTTTACTCTCTACTGTCAATCTCTTCAAAAGTTCATTTAGATACAAAATCTAAGCTTTTAACAACTTTGAAGTACTATTATCACTGAAAAAGATATTATGTTTTAGTTTCTTCCCACAAGCTTATTTTCTTCATTCTTTAAAATAGAGTGATTTAGTTGTGCTTTCTAGTTGTGATTGACAGTAGATTTACACTTTTTACTCTATATTCTCAGTCTTTTAAAAAGTTCTTATAGAATCTATATTAAAGATTTTCTCTTGACTGTCATGTATTTAGATCTAAAGAAATATTTTGAAGAGCTTATTTTTCATTCTTTTCTCAATATTCAAAAAAGTGATTCGTGCTTTTAAGATTCTTGATTTGTTTTACACTTCTATTTTTTCCTCTCAATCTTCTTCAAAGCACCAAGAATTTGAGATTTAAAGCTTTCATCTTGTTCATTCATTTATCTAGAGCTATTCTTGATCAAATATTTTAAAGAGCTAATTTTCCTTTTCTATTTAAAGATTCAAAGAGTGATTCTTTTATGCTTTCAGACTTCTTGATTGAGATATTATTTTCACACTTTCTTACTACTTTCTTAATCTTTTTAAAAGACTCAAAGTTTTTAGATCTAAAGATTTTATCTTGATTTATCATTCATTTAGATCTAAAGTGCCAAGTTATACTTGTCTTGATTCTTCTTGCTAGTAGAGCCTCAAAGTTGTAATTTTTATTTTTTAACATTCAAGCTATATTGATTCTCATCTTATAAAGAGAACAAACTCTTATTGTTATTGTTTGTTTCCTAGAAAATCCAACCATTTGGAAAGTGGATTGGTGAAGATCTAAACTTCTACCCGAAAAGGTAATGGATTGTAAGGTCTAAGCTTCTACTCGTAAAGGAAGTTTTTATAAAAGTCTAGACTTCTACCAAGATAGGAAATTAGTATAAATTTAACCACTTAGGAAGTGGGTTGGTACAATGTCTAAGCTTCTACCCTGAAAGGAAATTTCTAATAGAGATTGGTTAAAATCCTAGAAAAGAGACCTCTATGTAGTGAAGTAGGATGGTTGGTGGCAAAACTACTATACATGGCGCATTGAATCACTCTTACTCACTCTACTTGTTTTTTTTATTTAAATTATTATTGTTTCATTTATTGTTATAGCAATATTGTCTTCATCCAGTCAAACATTTGTTACACTTTATAGTATTGCTTAGTTGAATTATTGAAATATATCTTTATAGTTGTTCTAGAATTGACTTATATTATAATTTGTATCTATCCAATCTAAATTGGGTACTATTTATTTTTAATTACTTAGAAATCCTACTCACCCCATGCAGGGTTGCAATATAGACTTTCATGATGATGATCACTCATTAAACTACTTATGCATAAATAAATCATATTCTAGTCCTCTTGTGTTTTGATTTAGGTCAAAACACCTGTGATTGAGGTTGGATTAATCATAGCTCAAATTGCTGATTTATAATGGTGGTGGTGGCAAATATCTAGCTCAAGCTACTCAATTTATCAAGTCAAATCAATTAGAGCTAGAGTGATTGGCCAAAGATTTCTAAATCTATTTAAGATTATTATGTGAGATAAGAAGAAATAAGGCAAGAAATTAATTTGGCAATATAATCCATATTCATACTTGTGCATATATATTTCAATTTGATTTCATGTATGATTTTCCTCAAAGTTTTATTGATATGCCTAAAAGATTTTAAATTGTATTTAAAATATTATTTGGGCCTACACATATTGATTTTATTCCTATTAGAATTTATACAAATTCTTTCATATTTTTTAAAGGTGTTTAACTCATGTTTTATTAGTTTAGATTTTTTGGATCAACCGCCAGAGCATACGGGTCAGAGCATATGGGTTGACCCATTGATATCGTTGAAATATATGGCAGCAAAAGTAGTGACATTAGATCGACCGCTAACGCATTAGTCGACCTGAAGTAGGCTAAGTGGTTTTAGATCCACATGAATCGACCGCCACTTCAACCGCTGGAGCTCAGTGCTATGGAGAAGAGGTTAGATCAATTGCCACTTCGTCTACTGGTTTCTCCATTGATGCCAGAGCTACACCCCAACTCTCTGTTAGTCTCAGATCGACTGTCAGGTCGACCGCCCTGTGCAGAAGTCTAGTTTTGTACTTTTTTGTGATCGACCGTTGGGTTGATCAGGTTTTACCAAATTTTGAAAAAGTATTGGAACATTTTAAAATGTATTTCTATTTTTTATTTGGTATCAAGTAAAGTCAAACCAATGGTACACATTTTTTTTTAGCATTGAAATTTTTGTATTGCAAACGGATAGACTACTCGGTCAACCGTTGAAAGTTACTTTTGAATTTGGCTCTTACTCGTTCTGATAACAGATCGACTAAAGCACTTTGGCGGTCGATCGACTGTACACATGTAACACTCGGATTATTAAATCCTAATTTAAAATTTTAATATTCGATTAATGCGTATATAAAGAATGATTAGATTTGATAATTTAATTACTTAGTGAGCAATTAATTGTGTTTAGGTTTTAAGCATATTTTAATGTGTATATAGGGTAAGAAGGGATAAATATAAGAAGAGAAAAATGTATATCAGCCTGCGGCTGAGAGAACTCTCTCAGCCTGCGGTGACGTGGCTCAATTTTTGTCACCCCACTAACTTGCGGCCCGCTTATAGAAAGAAGTTAAATTACTAAATACCCCTTATGAAAAGCTACTCTTTCGGTATGTATAGTTGATTATATTTTTATATTTTCTGACTTTATTCAATTTTTGTGTCAATTATCTTTTATAACTGTGGCCAAACTGCCAACATTTATTTATTAAATCACGAATCTAATTTGAATGCTTCTTTAATTTTTTTTATCTGATTTGAAATTTAATGATTTTTTAATATAGTCGCAGTTTACTTTTTTTCGCATGTAATGTATAATGCGATCAAGGACTGCGACTATGGTCACAGTACTTAACGAGAGCGATAGTATAATCGCAGTTTACGTATTATTTTATATTTTTTGTCCTTCATTTGTGACTGTTGTCTGATCCTCCTATGAACTATTAAATTGATTCTTACATATAGTATGCGATCATGGACTTGGACTATGGTCGCAGTACCGTGACTATGGTCGCAATACTTAACGAGAGCGATAGTATAATCACAGTTACGTATTATTTTATATTTTTTTGTTCTTTATTTGTGAATGTTGTCTGATCCTCCTATGAACTATTAAATTGGTTTTTACATATATTCTGCATTTTTTTGGATGATTTTTTTTTGCTAAGTTAAATGTAATAACGGTGACTAAGGACTGATTCTACGGTCGCAGTTTACGTATGTTTTTATATGTTTTGCGCTTCACCGTAACTGTTGTCTCAGCCGCCTATAAACTATGAATTTTTTTTTACTTATTGCATGCGTAGTAGGACTGCGAATATGGTCGCAGTGTTTAAGAACAGCAGTCGCAGTTTCATATGTAATTAAAAGAGCATTAAAAGAGCCTATAAGTTAATATAGTGAGAAAGAGACCTTACAAAAAATGAGAATTAAAAGCTTTTAAAAGAAGACAAAATAAGGTTGAATATCAGAAGGTCAGGAAATCCTAATCCTCGTCATTATCACCATCATAAGCAGATTCGTCGTCTTCATTCTTCTGCTCTTCCTGATCATCACTTATTTCCTCATCATCATCTTCCTGTTTTTGAGGTTTTTTTGTTTCACCAATAAACTCCCAGAATGGATCGTCTTTATCAAGCTTTTCATCCGATCCGTTGCGAGAAAGCGAGCCTACAGCATCAGAGGACATGCTTTCATCAAGCGTGTCTCCGTCAAGTGGCAGAGGGATAATGTCTTCCTCACTAACCCACATGAAAAATTCATCATCCTGATGAATAGGAGGATCAGTTAATATATTATTTGATGTAGTGAGATAGTCAAAAGGAGTGAAGTCCAGACTGGTATCAGATTCACTAGAATATCCTGAAGAAAAAGGACCGATGGGGGAACGTTTGAAGTTGAAATCTAAGTGTTCAGAGGAAGAAGATGGGGAAGACATGATTCAAGAATGAATTGAAAAGGAAGAGCAAAAATATTATTTTTAGATATGAGATAATGTATTAGTTACAAGCACTATATAAAGGTAAAGAATGTGAAAGAACATGAATAGTAATAATAATTGTTATAGGTGAAGGTTGAGTATTGGAAGAAGTGGTAAAAAAAAAATTAAATATTTAAGAGTTATGGCGGGAGAATCCGAAGAGTTGCTTTTTTCCAGAGGTTTACTGCGTGAAGTACAAATTAACTTTTATAGAATGTTTTCCCTATATCTTTAGATTATGTATGGTGCACATCTTTCCTTTATCGAGATTAATATTATTGCATCTCTTTTTTTCGAGACTGTTGTTTTATCACGGTAGATAGAATATTAATTACTTCATTTAATTCATTTAATTCAGTGTAATTAATATAGTATTTTATAAGATGTGATATACGCTAATCTACTTTATAAACTTATAAAAATTCTGTTC
The DNA here is from genome assembly GCA_038442645.1 of Agave tequilana. Taxonomy (NCBI): domain Eukaryota; kingdom Viridiplantae; phylum Streptophyta; class Magnoliopsida; order Asparagales; family Asparagaceae; genus Agave; species Agave tequilana. The sequence goes on from JAVJIF010008606.1 coordinate 33,292, forward strand.
CATAAGGCATGCGAAAAAGGATTGTGACCATGGTCGCTGTTCTGAACGAGGTAGCGGCTGAAAAAAGATTACGACCATGGTGGCTGTTCTAAACGAGGTCGCGGCTGAAAAAAGATTGCGACCATGGTCTCTGTTCTGAACGAGGTCGCAGTGCTGCGACCATGTTTCTTCAGTTATTTTTATGGGAATAAGGAATGCGACTAGGGTCGCATACGTGATATAAAAAAGGTATGCGACTAGGGTCGCAGACTGCGACTTTTGTTATACTATGACTGCGACTAGTGCCGCAGTCGTTATATATAAATTGAAAGTTATATTGTGTTAATTCTGCGACGATGGTCGCAATGTTCGAAACGATATCATGTTTTGTCTGTAGTAGAATTAAGAATTTTATAACTGTAGATATATTCACAGCTGAAAATTCTATAGGTAAATTTATTTGTGGATGAGTTTATGCTAGTTTAGAAGTAAAAAAGGGGTATTTTTGTCATTTGATTCACGAATGTTTAGGTGGGATTTTTTTGTTTTTTTTTGGCGCCTACACTCTGCGGCCGATCTATGACATATATTCGGCCACGTCACCGTGGGCTGAGAAACTCTCTCAGCCGTCGGCTGAGGTACAGTAACCCCATATAAGAATGTGTGTGTATATATATGAATTTATATAAATAGATGAATGAAGACAAGAATTGGAGAGAAAGAGAGATCCAGATCTTTTCTAGATAAAGAGTTAACACCCAAATTCTTTTATCGCCTATATATACTGATTGGTCACTAATGTTGCACATTTATTATCATATTTCCATACTTATTATAAAATAAAATCTGCATTGTCCTAATTAAGTGTTTAATTTATTTGCAGGCCCATTCCTTAAGGAGATGAAGAGAAACAAGCCCAAAAGCCTACCAAATTCTGATTAATTCAGAATAAATTTGAAATGAAGAAATCAGGGCAAAATCTTGGCATATAAGGAAGTTGAGAAGAATCATCCCTGAATAAAGATGAAGAAATCAGGGCAAAATCTTGGCATATAAGGCAGTTGAGAAGAATCCTCCCTGAATCAAAATGAAGAAATCAGGGCAAAATCTTGGCATATAAGGAAGTTGAGAAGAATCCTCTCTGAATCAAGATGAAGAAATTAGGGCAAAATCTTGGCATATAAGGAGAATCCTCCCTGAATCAAGCACAATCAAAGGCTGTTTTGTCAACTTTTGAAGCAAAAACAAGAAAATCAGAAGAAGATACGGGAAATACATCAGACCAGAAGATCCCCCAATCTTCCTGGGATCTTCTCCTTTAGGTTTTTTCCCTATAAATACTGGTTTTAGTTGAGCAAAAGAGGAGGACCATGCAGAGATAGGATTTAGTCTAGTTTTCCATTTTTTAGTGTAGGTTTTTGTTTTTCTTTTCATGTAACTTTTATCTTTCATTTATGTAATTCAGAGGAGGTCAGACTTTCATAGAAGAACAAGAATGAAGCTTGAGCTAAGAGTGACACCAGTATAAGGTTTCTTTCTTTTCTTTTATCGTTATGAAATCAAATCTGTATTCTCTCTTTGTATGTACTTCAATTTAGTTTTCTTCTTCTTCTTCTTCTTCTTTTCTACTTCACTCTTCTTTTGGTACAATTGTCTTCCAAGTGAGTCTAAAAGCATCGAAAGAGCCTTGCCTTTGCGAGTGCCACCGATAGCTCATGACGATGGATGTGAGTCTCTCTGTATCATTTCATGCTTGAAGTTGTCTTGATGATGTAATGTGGAAGAGACAATACTCAACTCTTATGGGCTATGCGTTGATTGCCTCCACTTCAAAGTAACATCGTCGCCAAAGATTCAAGGTAAGCTTTTGGTAAAAAGAAGGTAAGTAATTATTTTTCTTTCTTTTCTTTTATTTCTGTAGATTAAATCACCAACACCACATCTTCCAAATCTTTCTTTTTCAATTTATTTGTACATAGTCGTTTTCTGATTTTCTCCACCTGCTCCATCTATCGCTTTCTTTCTAACCTAACCTAACTCTTTTTCATTTTCATTTCTTAAAACAAAGAAGAACTTTCGTTTTTTCTTCATAAAGATTTCAATTAAAAAACCTTGAACGCTTCTATCGCAAACCCTCCTTGTGGATCACGACCCGCGTAGCCACTTGCTATCGCGGTATAATTGAGCACTTGCACATCTTTATTTTTAAGTTCTGTAATTTCGTATTTTGTGTGCAGGTAGAAGCTCAATCAAATTTTGGCGCCATTACCGGAGAGGGTAACGGTTTTTATTGAAATCTGATTTTTATTGAATTTTTTGAACTAAAACGAATTTTTCTTCTCTGTTGCAGGTTATAGGGCAAGAAAAGCAGGAAAAAAAGATTGCAGTAATATATAAGTGGTCTTGGGCCTTTGTTCCAGAAAACAGAGACCAAGTACCCTCTGAATTGCCGCGTTTGCTCGGCTTTGGCCGCGTTTCCGCGGCAAGGAAGAGTTCACTACTAACTGGCTTTTTGCAGGGCTGCTTGCTTTGCAAAATGATAGTTTTATGCAAACTTTATTTCTTATATGCCATCACATAAGCCTGCTAATAAATCAACAGTAAAACATTTGTTGAAAAAAGTTAAAAAATTGATTAGACGTTTGCATTTTTAGGCACGTGTCTTTTCAATTCATTTATTTTACTGTTGAAGAGAGCTGGAGTAAGGTACGTTCGCATTGCATCTAGAATAGGACTCATCTCTTGGTTGATTTACATCGTTTTGAGTGAATCTTGTTTACATATCTTGTACACTCGCACAAACTGATCTTAAGGGCACCACCCCATAACAAGATAAGGTGGGGATTTCTTGACCGAAAAATCAGATTCCAAGCACTCACTAACCCAAGCCTAACTAAAAATGAGTAGACATTGGCCCTAGGGACATCTCGGACTCAATTAGGAGATTATCCTAAGGGGGAAAGGTGTTGGAATTTGACTCCTGCCAAATCACTGTCTAGAAAGGGGATTAAGGGACGAAAGCCCGAAGATTGGTGGTTATTTAATTAAGGAACGTCTTTGACGGATAACCTCCAACCAATCTTGCCCTGAACTGGCTGATTAGCTTGTGGTCAAAGTCTACATTATACCTCCCGTGGACAGTCTAACCAGTTAGGAGTCGTCTAGGTTATAGGTCTACCCCAACTTAGGTTAGAATTTTTTCTTTTTTGTTTGCTTATTTGTTTGCTTTTTGTTTGTGCTTTATTGTGTGATATGGCTTATAACAATAATTTTTCCAATTTTAATAGTAATCCATATTACACACCATCCTCTTTTTCGGATATTACCAACCCGGCATAACATAACTTTAACCAACCTAGTGTGCCGGATTGGTCTTATCCGAATCAATATAACCCATGCCACCAATCTTATAACCATAATTTTCAGAATAATTTCAATTCTTCACAGAGTCAGTGGGATTCACCTCCCCCGAGTCTAATTTTCAACCAACTTATCCTCCTTATCCACCTAGTCCACAATATTTTCAAGATTCATACTCAGTTCCACCAGTCCAAAATAGAAAACAATCAATTTTGGAAATGAATATGCGTGAGTCCAAACAAAAATCACAAAATCTGATGGACTCAAAATTTCACCACCAATTCCAAGACAACACTTCATCTTTTCATCAAAATAATGAACCTATCAATTATGAAGAGATGCTTGAAGCCATGACCCAGGCTCAAAACGCTCGTAATCGTGACATAGATATGATGGTCCAAACTCTACGTTCTCACCGTTTGACCAGTTCTGATGTCGCTAACCATTCTGTTAGAGCCGAAGAGTCATGTTATTTTGGAAAACAAGGTTCCATTTCAGAACAATCATTTGAACTTGCCCAAACTCTAAATTTGAAAATGATATTGATAATTTGGCAAGTTATTCCTTTCCTGAAATAGAACTTGAAAATGAGTATGATCCTGAACCTCAACTTAGTGATTCAATTCTATTTCCTGATTCAATTATGACTCTGGTATCTTCACCTGATTTCAATCTTTTTCCCGAATCAACATTGGATCCTGTGCCAATTCATCATGAAATTGAATCACCCATTTTTGATGATCATATTGAACTTGACCAATTATACACTTTTGAAAGTCCAACTGACAAATTGGCAAGTTCTCATTTTTATGACATTGAACTCAATGAGAAATGTGAGCTAGATTCTCAAATCTGTGATCCAGTTCAAATTCCTGAATCAATATTGACTCCTGTTTTGTTACCCGATTTGAGTAATATTTTAGAGTCAGTTTTGATTCCCACACCTATCATTCTTAAACTTGAATCACTAATATTAAGTCACATTCCATTGTTGGAAAACAAATGTGGACTTGAATTTCAACTTCTTGACTTAGACCCGCTTCTTGAACCAATCTTGACTCCTGAACCTTTACTTGACTTAAGTCACCTTCCTGAGTCGATATTAGTTCCTGTACTTCCTGAGTCCAAGTCAATCATTCTATCTTTTCACACTGCATTTTGGGACAAAACGGGTGACAAATTTGACTCCAAAATTAATTATGGAATTTGGAAATTAGATGTGGTCAAATATTTAATAAAAATCATTCATGGATATATCATTTTAGTGGGTTATATTAAAGAAATTTCTGGTGGGTTCCTCCGAACTCCACGAAAAGTCGATTGGGTCGCATTTCGTGGACCAATCAGACCACCACCGGAACCACCATCTTAAGGTAACATTTTTCTTCCCTTTCTTCTTGTTCATGCATCTATGCATTAATTCATACATTGAGGACAATGCATGATATAGGTATGGGGGAGGGTCTAACATAACTTAGGTTTTTTCTTTTTATTAAAAAAATTTCTTTACTTTTAAAAACTTTTTGAAAATAGAAACAATATTTTGACATATTTTTGTAAGAAATTAAGTCAATTTTAAGGAATAGGAAAATCAAAATTAGGATTTCTTAAATTTGGTCAAAATAAGATTATTTGTTTGATTTTTAGGGTTAGGAAGATAATTTGTCAAAGTAATTTAGTCTTGATCTTTACCTTAATGAAATATGCACACTTCATACAATTACACACTTAGGGTTCAAAAATAAAGATTCTTATGTCTTATATAAAAAAAAGAAAAAAAGAAAAAAATATCTATGAAAGATGAACGAATCTAATTATTGATTAGCTAGGTACTTTGGCCTAAGCAAGCCTTAGTATTTAAGCGAAAGATGATTAGGTAAGTTTGAAAAAAAAAATATATATAAATCCTCTGATTAAGCTGGGTATTTGTGCCTAATAAAGCATAAGTATTCACGCCTAAAAGGAGTCCAAATAATAAAATCCTTAGTTTTGTGGCCTTGTTTGCTCGAGTCTTTAAGTCCTTGGGGTGTTTTCTCACCTGGTGCCCTAAGACCGTTTGGTTTGGGAGTCATCGATTAAAGGCTCGTTACATGGGCAGATTAGAAAGCCTAATAGAACTAAGGAATAATACCACAAAAATATATATATAAATAAATAAGGCATAAGAGTTAGAGTTAATGAACCCTTAGTCAAAATTTTCACGATCACAAGGTGCATATGACTTAGGGTAAAGTAATAGACCAGATGAGAAGTACAATTTGACTCCTTACTTTGATTGATAACAAATTTTTGAATAGAGACTAAGTTTAGGAATGAAAAATTCAGTTTTCCTATAACTTATAGATTGCTTAAATCTTACAATTATATTTCAAATATTTTTCTCTTTCAAAATGCTTTTCGAAAATACTAACTCTTTGTTTCTCTTTCTTTTTGGATTTTGTGGGTGTAATCCACTGAAAACCCTAACGAGACAAAACTCGTCCTCTAGGGGAAACCTAAAGGTTTAACGGCTTGTTGCACATGCTCAGTGTAATCGCGTGACCTGCGAAAGTGGTCTAATAATCCTTAGTATAGTTTAGTTGTTTTGCTCGAGGACGAGCAAAAGATAGGTATGGGGGCGTGATTGGTCACTAATGTTGCACATTTATTATCATATTTTCATACTTATTATAGAATAAAATCTGCATTGTCCTAATTAAATATTTAATTTATTTGTAGGCCCATTCCTTAAGGAGATGAAGAGAAACAAGCCCAAAAGCCTACCAAATTCTAATTAATTCAGAATAAATTTGAAATGAAGAAATCAGGGCAAAATCTTGGCATATAAGAAAGTTGAGAAGAATCCTCCCTGAATTAAGATGAAGAAATCAGGGCAAAATCTTGGCATATAAGGCAGTTGAGAAGAATCCTCCCTGAATCAAAATGAAGAAATCAGGACAAAATCTTGGCATATAAGAAAGTTGAGAAGAATCCTCTCTGAATCAAGATGAAGAAATCAGTGCAAATCTTAGCATATAAGGAGAATCCTCCCTGAATCAAGCACAATCAAAGGCTGTTTTGTCAACTTTTGAAGCAAAAAAGAAAATCAGAAGAAGATACGGGAAATACATCAGACCAGGAGATCCCCCAATCTTCCTGGGATCTTCTCCTTTAGGTTTTTTCCCTATAAATACTGGCTTTAGCTGAGCAAAAGAGGAGGACCATGCAGAGATAGGATTTAGTCTAGTTTTCCATTTTTTAGTGTAGGTTTTTGTTTTTCTTTTCATGTAATTTTATCTTTCATTTATGTAATTCAGAGGAGATCAGACTTTCATAAAAGAACAAGAATGAAGCTTGAGCTAAGAGTGACACCGGTGTAAGGTTTCTTTCTTTTCTTTTATCGTTATGAAATCAAATCTGTATTCTCTCTTTGTATGTACTTCGTTTTAGTTTTCTCTTCTTCTTCTTCTTTTCTACTTCACTCTTCTTTTGGTACAATTGTCTTCCAAGTGAGTCTAAAAGTATCGAAAGAGCCTTGCCTTTGCGAGTGCCACCGATACTCATGACGATGGATGTGAGTCTCTCTGTATCATTTCATGCTTGAAGTTGTCTTGATGATGTAATGTGGAAGAGACAATACTCAACTCTTATAGGCTATGCGTTGATTGCCTCCACTTCAAGGTAACATCGTCGCCAAAGATTCAAGGTAAGCTTTTGGTAAAAAGAAGGTAAGTAATTATTTTTCTTTCTTTTCTTTTATTTCTGTAGATTAAATAACCAACACCACATCTTCCAAATCTTTCTTTTCTAATTTATTTGTACATAGTCGTTTTCTGATTTTCTCCACCTGCTCCATCTATCGCTTTCTTTCTAACCTAACCTAACTCTTTTTCATTTTCATTTCTTAAAACAAAGAAGAACTTTCGTTTTTCTTCATAAAGATTTCAATTAAAAAACCTTGAACGCTTCTATCGCAAACCCTCCTTGTGGATCACGACCCGTATAGCCACTTGCTATCGCGGTAGAATTGAGCACTTGCACATCTTTATTTTTAAATTCTGTAATTCCGTATTTTTTGTGCAGGTAGAAGCTCAATCATATACCCTTTCTTAAGTTACTATTCACCCAAGAACAAAAATCCCTAAATTCTCTCTTCTTTTCCATATTAGAAAAAACCTTAGCTTCTCCTATACTTAAATCTCACCATTTAATTTATATTTCTCTTATTTCCTCCTCTTTCCTCTTCTTTTTCTTTTCTTTTTTCCTCTACTTGGAGCAGGCTAGACCCGAACTAGGCTTGAGATCCAGTCCTAAGCCATGTTGGCTAGGCCAATAGTGATCGAGAGCAAGAAAGGAGGAGGAGGTTAGGTGCATAAGCAAGAAAGAGGAGGAAGTGGGAAAGGGTGTTTGGTAGTTTATTAATCATATAATTAATCAATTGTAGAGATAAGCTAGGGCCTCTTTTATTTTAATTAAAATTTCTTTGATTAATAGTTATATGCTAACTTTAATTTCCAATATATATAAAATTAAATAGGAAATCATCGTGGCGATTGCGTGAGCTTCATCGATATCGGAAAATCAGCGAATTAAGAGTGAGTAAATTAAGTTTCCCTCTTGTTCTCACTTGATTTCCATAGTTGAATTTTGATGATTTAGATTCCCATATCTTATTGCATACTTGTTAATTATGGGGTAAGTTGTGGAAACTTGTAAATTATAGGGGCAAATTGTGTAAACTAGTTAATTATGGGGTAAAACGTGTAAACTTGTTAATTATAGGATAAATTGTGTAAACTTGTTAATTATGGTGTAAATTATGGTGTTAATCACGGTGTAAACTAGTTAATAATGATATCAGAAAAACATGTGGCTCATTTCATGATCAATATTTCTAAAAATTGATGCAAATTATATAGTTTGATAATATATATTGGTCGAGATTATGGTGTAAATTGTGTCACTCATGAGAGGATTGAAATAATGTATTGATATCGGTAAAAGAAAAATCTTGAATCCATTACTAAGTAGTTCATGAACCGAAACTTCAAAAATAGAATTGAATAGAAATATTATTGAATACATCAATAAACCCAATTGGAAAAATCATTGTATAAAACATGACATTGGTGATCAACATGTGTGTGTGTGTCTATATATATGTGTGTGAGTGTGTGTGTGTGTGTACCATATATAAATCAAATACAGGTGTGGATTTATGGAAACTTAATTAATAAACCAAAAATGTTAAACTTGACTAGTTTTGGTACTAGTGTGTTATTAATATGATGATGAATGATATGTTGTTATGATATACATGTGTGCATTGCATAGCATGGAGGAATGTTTGCAGATGGAGGAAGACGAATGTGGTGGAGATTTTCCAATGCGATTGATCGAACAGGCTATCTCGCACCACAAATGAGGAGGGTCTATCGAAATTTGGGTGGAAATTAAAATTTCAACCAGTAAAACAGACGCATAAAAAGAATATTCTTGGAAACCTAAGATGGAAAAGCCATGGGGAGGAGAGAGAATTCACTATTCTTTCTTGAAATTACAGTGGTTTGTTTAAAGTCTTTTTCTGCCTCTCCCATCTTCTCCTAGATCCCTAAGTCTATAGGTAATCTATGGCACTATAGCTAATGGTGCAGATTTTTCTCCGCGACTACACAATTTGTTGTTGGGATATTTCCATAACTGCTCATATTGCTGTGCTTTATTGTTGAGATTAGCATACCAAGATATCCATCGTTACCTGATTAAGTTGGAACCTGCATACAGAAAATTCAAATTTTCAGAAATACAAAATAGAAGTGCAAGTACTCAATACTACTGCTATAGCAAAGTAGCTATGCGGGTCGTGATCCACAAGGAGGGATTAGCGATGGAAGCATTTTGAAAGTACTCTTTTAAGTTACTTAAAATGATTATAATTCTTCTTTTAGTTCTTGAAAATAAAAGATAAATAAGTTATGTTAATTTGTGAAAAAAGTGGTAGATTGAGAAGGTGGAGAAAATAGAAAATAATTTTATACAAAGAAATTAAAAAGAGTGAATAAAAGAGTTGGGAGATGTGGTGATATAAACTAAAGGATTAAAATAAAGGAAGAAAAAACTAAAAGAACTTACCTACCTCTTCCGGTTGATGACTTATCTAAAATTCTTGTCAATGATATACTTTTGCTTGAAGGCGAGCGAAGCAAGACAGATGAGATCTTCTCCATTCTCAATCTACATTATGAAATGAAGGTGAAAGCTATACTACCATAAAATGGTTGTTCATCACCATAGGCTATCAACGACACTTACAAGGGCGACGCAACTTCGAAGCTTTGAGAGTCATTTGGATTCACAAACACAAAAGAGAAGTAAAAAAAATAAGAGTAGAAAAGAAACTTCGATTGAATTTAATAACAATGAAAAAAATGAAGAATACTTACACTGCTGTCACTCTCAGTAAAGCATCACTCTTGTTCTTCCATGAAACTGTTCTACGACCTCAGTTACATAAAAAAATTTACATTTAAAAGAGAAAGAAAAACATAAGTTAAACCTATACAAAAATCTATTCTATTCTCTATTTCATCCTTCTACCTCAGATGTGTGGGGTATTTATAGGATAAAAATGGATAAGAAAATGAATCGAAAGACAGGGGAGCTGGCTATTTTTGAATTTGAATCTTCCTCTTATCTTCAAACTTGATTTGATGTGGATATTCAATTCTGATCTGTAGCTTATTGACATGTTGATTGCTGAATATAACTTAACAATTGATAGAATTAGAAACAATTATCAACGTAAGAGTTGTAGCCCTTTATGTTTTCTTTCTGAATCATCTTGAATCGTTAGATTAAAGTTTCGGTAGTTAATGTTATGATTCAAATACTAAAATATATCCAGTCTAAATTACTTCAGTTCATTCGTTGATCTTCTCTCTATTCATTTATCCCTTTGAATTTTCGAATTTCAGCTTTAGATTTGACAATCTATTTCTTTTTCCTCAGTGAAACTGATAGGTCTTCTTCTAATCTATTTTTTTCATTAAATTTGAATGATATTATCTCATCTGATATACCCAGTCTTCAGATAAGATGGCCTTTAGAACCTCTGTTGAATCGATCCCCTTTCTTTCAATCTTTTGGAATTAGGTAAATCTGTCTATCTCTGTTTTTTCTTTCTTAATTACCCTACACGCCATTAAACATGAAAATACATTAATAGCAGAATTTTATTTAAATAAAAATGTAGAATTGTGACACATATGATATAAAAATATGCAATGCACGTGTGTGATCATATCCCCACACCTATTTTTTGCTCATCCTCAAGTAAAACATCAAAATTAAATCTAAGATTTTATTAGATCACTTTTGCAGGTCACGCGATTGCACTGAGCATGTGTAACAAGACATTAAACCTCTAGGTTACCCCTAGAGGATGAGTTTTGTCTTGTGAGGGTTTTCAGTGGATTGTACCCACAAAATCCATAAAAAAAAACATAGTGTTAGTATTTTCGAAAAGCATTTTGAAAAAGAGAGAAAATATTTGAGGTATTATTGTCAGAGTTCAAGTAATCTATAAGTTATAGGAAAATTAAATTTTTCATTCCTAAACTTAGTCTCTATTCAAAAACTTATTATCAATCAAAGTAAGGAGTCAAACTGTATTCTCATCTAGCCTATTACTTTACCCTAAGTCATAGGCACCTTCATGACCATGAAATTTAGACTAAGGGTTCTTTAACTCAAACTCTTATCCCTTATTTTATTTATTTTTTATTTTTATATTTTTGGTGCTATTATTCCTAAGTTCTGTTCGGCTTTCTAATCTGCCCATGTAATCAGCCTTTAATTGGTGACTTCGAGACCGGATGGTCTTAGGACACCGGGTGAGAAAACACCCAAGGATTTAAAGACTTGAGCACACAAGGCCACAAATCTAAGGATTTTATTATATGAACCACTTTTAGGCGTGAATAATTATGCTTTACGAGGCACAAATACCCAGCTTAATCAGAGAATTTTTGATATAAATATATATTTTTTCTCTCTTTTTTATTTATAAGGTATAAGAATCTTTGTTTTTGAACTCTAAGTTTGTAAGTATATAAAGTATGCATATTTCATCACGATAAACATCAAGGCTAAATTACTTTTTGAAATTTTCTTCCTAACTCTAGAAATCAAACAAATAATTTTATTTTGACCAAGTATAAGAAATACAAATTATGATTCTCCCATTCCTTAAAATTGACTTAATTTCTTACAAAAAATATGTCAAAATATTGTTCTCTTTTCAAAAAGTTATTTTTTTAAAGAAAGAAAAATGTTAATTTTTTTATTTTAAATAAAAAAACCTATGTTATGTTAGAACCCTCCCCCACACCTATCTCATGCATTGTCCTTAATGTATGAATGAATGCATAGATGCATGAAAAAGAAGGAAGGGAAGGAAAATATTACCTTAAGGTGGTGGTTCTGGTGGTGGTCAGATTGGGTCTAGCGTTGCTACCCAATCAAGATAATGTGGTGGTTCATGGAACCAACTTTTATTGACCTCTTTTCTATGTACATAATTACAATCCCCAATATGAATAAGATCATGAAAGATCCTATCATGAAACTTATTCCCTTTACATAACCAATCTTGAAAAATCATCACTGAGTCATTATGGTCGACACCTATGTCCAACAAAAGAATGTTATTTTGTGAAATAATTGACTTGAATTTAAGAGTGGTAGGTTCGAAAACCATTACTAACTCAGGAAAATCAACTTTGGGTTTGAGAGTCAATTTTGGTTCAAGAGTCGAGTCTAAATCAAAGAATTGAAATTCACATTCTTCTTCATCAATGAAATGTGACTATCCAAATGTGGTGATTCAATTTCTAAATCAATAGGTACAGGAATATATACTGACTCTGAAATTTGGTCCAAGTTTGGTAATGAAACCGGAATCAACATAGATTTGAAGATGAAAACTGAATCACAAGGTTGGGGGTCAGGGTCACATTCACATTCAAGTTCAATCTTATTGAATAAAAAACTTGTTAATTTGTCTAAGGTTTGGAATTGGTCAAGTTAAAATTTGTGTGATGAAATTGAGTCTTGATCAAAGTCTTCAAGACACCAAGATTCTTCATTCCTTTCAATATGGTTAGGGTAATCGGGAATGGTCGAACATGTGTTGAGTAGAGTTTCCTCATTCTTATCTTTCACTATGTTAATATAACGACTCATTTGTACTTCCAGCCGATAGATAGATTGAAAAAAATTATTTTCAGTTTGAATCAGTTTTTTCATGCTCCGATCTAAGTCCATAGGTTCTTCTTGTTGTGGGACTTGGAACATTGAGTAAGGTTCTTGGATTTGGGAGTCTTGTGAGATTTGTAAGTCCATAATTTTCAGCTTTTGTTCTTTGGACTCAATTATGGCTTCCATACTTTTCATAGCCTCAGATTTTCCTTCTATTGGTTGACAATGACCAGAAAAATTATAGGCTAAATATTGGAATGGTGGTTAAAAATATGACTCAGAAGAGTTGTATCCCCATTGACTTTGTGAAGAGTAGTGATGATTATTCCAGTCTTGTTCATAGTATTGGGATTGGGGCATGTATTGATTCAGATAAGAACAATCGGCACACTTGGCTGGTTAAAGATATTATATGTCGGGTTGGTAATATCCGAGTCAAAAGAGGTTGGAGTGTAACATGGATTACCAATAAAATTGAAAAAATTATTGTTATAAGCCATATAACACAAGAAATGTCAAAAATAAACAAAGAAAAACAAACGAATATACACACAAATAAAAAGGAAAAAAAATCTAACCTAAGTTAGGGTAAACCTTAGACCTAGACGACACTGGTTAAGCTATCCACGGGGGTTTATTATAGAATCTGATCACAAGTTAATTGGCCAGGTAGGGGCAAGATCAGCGGGAGGTATTTGTGCCTAAGCAGTGGGCCTAATTATGCCAAACCACTGTTTTTCGAGGTTTCACCTCATCAAGCCCCAATCTTTGACACTGATTTGGCAAGAGGCAAATTCTAATCAACTTCTCCCTTAGATGAGTCTCCTATTTAAGTCCGAGATGTCTTTAGGGCCAATGTCTACTCAGTTTTAGTTAGGCTTGGGTTAGTGAGTGAGGAGATTATTTGTGAGCTAAAGGAGGGTAATGACTTTCCCACCTTATCTTGTTTATAGGACAAGCCCTTAATTCAGTTTAGTGCAGTGTACAAGTATATAGAAAAAGTAACGCTCAAGCAATATTTCATACAAGAATGAACCTTATACTAAATACTATGCACACATACTTTGGCTCCAGCACTCTTCAATAGTAAAAAGAAAATGTATCGAAATAGACACATGTGTAAGTGCAAAGTCTAAACTGTTTTTAGCATTTACAATCAACCTTTTACTGTTGAATTAGAAATGTATATACAGTGAGTCAAACAAGAAAATAAATAGCTACAGATATTCAAACTTTGCAATTTATCCAACCTGCAAAAAATACCGGATAGTAGTTCACTCAGATTGCCACGAGAATGCACCAAATCTGAGGGCTTTTGGGCTCTGCTTTCTTAAACAGAGTCTAAGGCCACTTATATGTCCTCTGCACCAAAATTTTCTTGTTGTTAAACCTGTACACTAAGAACAGAGAAGAATGTTAATCAATAAATTAAATAAAAAAGAGTTACTTACCGTCCCTCCCTGATAACAGCACCAAAATTAGATTGAGTTGGAACCTGCACACATAAAATATAGAATTTCAAAAGTACAAAATAAAAGTGCAAGTACTCAATACTACCACTATAGAGAAGTGGCTATGCAGGTCGTGATCCACAAGAATGGACTAGCGATGGAAGCATTTTGTAAGTTCTCTTTTAAGTTACTTAAAATGATTAAAGTTCCTCTTTTAGTTCTTGAAAATAAAAGGAAAATAATTTATGTTAATTTGTGAAGAAAGTGGTAGATTGAGAAGGTGGAGAAAATAGGCAATGTTTTATACAAAGAAATTAAAATTAGTGAATAAAAGAGTTGGGAGATAGTGGTGATTTAAACTAAAGGATTAAAAGAAAGGAAGAAAAAACTAAAAGGACTTTCCTACAACTTCCGGTTGATGACTTAACTGGAATCCTTATCAATGATGTACTTTTGCTTGAAGGCGAGCGAAGCATGATAGATGAGATATTCCCTATTCCCAATCTACACTATGAAATGAAGGTGCAAGCTATACTACCCTAGAATGGTTGTTCGTCACCATAGGCCATCAATGGTACTTACAAGGACAAGACAACTTCAAAGCTTTTCGAGTCGTTTGGATTCACAAATACAGAAGGGAGAAGTAAAGTAACAAAAATAAGAGTAAAAAAGAAACTTTAATTGCATTTAACAAGAATGAAAGAAAGAAAGAATACTTACATTGGTGTCACTCTCAGTACAATAATCACTATTATTCTTTTATGAATCCGTTCTTCGATCTCAGTTACATAAAAAAAATAAAAATTTACATTTAAAAGAGAAAGAAAATCTTAAGTTAAACCTATACAAAAATTTATTCTATTATCTGCTTCATCCTTCTGCCTCTGATGTGTGGGGTATTTGTAGGATAGAACTGGATAAGGGAATGAATCAAAAGATAGGGGGAGTTGTCTATTTCTGAATTTGAATCCTCCCCTTATCATCAAACTTTATTTGATGTGGATATTCAATCCTGAACTGTAGCTTGTTGACGTGTTGATTGCTGAATATAACTTATCAAATGATAAAATTAAAAATAGTGATCAACGTAAGAGTTATAGCCCTTTAAATCTTCTTTCTGGATCATCTTGAATCATCAGATTAAAGTTTCGGTAGCCAAAGTTATGATTCAAAAATTAAAATATATCTAATCTGAATTCGAGTCTAAATTGCTTTAGCTCATCCATTGATCTTCTTTCTATCCATTTATCCCTTTGAATTTTGATTTTCAGCTTTAGATTTGATGATCTATCTCTTTATCCTCAGTGAAACCGAGAGGGTCTTCTTTTAATCTGTTTTTTCTTTAAATTTGAATGATATTATCTCATCCGATATACCCAATCTTTAGATAAGATGGCCTTTAGACCTCTGGATTTGAATCAATCCCCTTTCTTTTGAACTTTTGAATTTAATTGGATAAATTTGTCTATCTCTCTTTTTTCTTCCTTAATTACCCTACACACCATTAAACATGAAAATACATTAATAGCAGAGTTTTATTTAAATAAAAATACAGAAGTGTGACACATATGATATGAATATATGCAATGCACGTGTGTGATCACTATCTATAACTGTTCCCACTGAAATAAGAGAGTATTTAGTTCATGAGGATATCATGGCACATAATTACCCTTGCGATCGGAAAAAAAACATGTTACTGAGCTGTGTCTAGTGAAAGTCGGGAAGAGATCTGGAAGTCATGGATGTCAGGGAAAGAAGGGGCCCGAAGTCCTCCCTTCGGGACAGAAATGTGAACTCAGGGCAAAACTCGAAACTCTCTCCTTTGGGTTGAATATGAGCCATCTGGTATCACGAGTTCTTTGTGCACTTGTGACACTCCTGGTGCGATGGGACACGTGTTGTGATCTCAGAGAGTTATCAAATTATGACCACTACGGATGCTCTCTGCTCTTGTGACTGCCGGAGTCGTGGAGGAGAATCAGAAGAGCGAAGTCAGTGGAAGCCTTTAAGTGCACTGAAATTTTTCAGAAGCTTTAAATGAGAATATGGTTCATTACTGTGCATCTACGGCTGGCCTCCAGGCTGGCATATTTTCAAATCTCTTGTTATGTTGGATAAGATTATGCGGTAGCGGCGTTTTATATCTCGAAGATTTGCTGTACCAAAAATCTCAGGATGTGGACCGATTTCTTGGGGATTGGAATTTTGAACTGGAGACGCTCTGGCTCCTTTCCATTTATAAATAGAGTGGACCTTCGATGTGTGATCTACTTATCTTTTGAAAACCTCTAGCTTTCAAAATTCTTATTCTAGTGGGTTGCTGTCTTCCTTCTTCTTTGTCCAGTGGAGGAAAGAAAGAGAGAGGTGAAGGTGGTTGTTGCGCTCTTAATGGTCAGAAGTCCAATTGCCAAAAAATATCAGTGTTTGTGATGGACTCATCAAGAAATGTCAATTTTTGTGATGAGGCCCTATTGTCAAGAAGGATAGGTTGGTTCTTACTTCAACCTGATTTGCTTGTCTGGTGTCCAATCAGATCTGTCTAGTCTGGAGTTTGGGCTCAGTGTCTCTCTTTCCTGATAGTGTGTATGAAATATGAGTAGAGGCTAAGCAGGGCGTGTTTGATGATAGTTCTGATCCCATTATTGAGGCAGATGTCTGGCCGTCAAATGTTGTTGCTTCACCCATGGAAACTCTTTCCTCGGGGCAAGCAACTAGAGAAAGGCTTGCGGGTATTCCCCGGGATCTTCATTGAAGAACCACATCGTCTTTTGTGACTCTGACTTCATTCTCAAAGCTAGAGGTTTAGCGATGATATTATCACTGTCTTGTAGGCTTAAGTCTGCGGTTCGAGATGTGATCTTTGATTCTGAGCATTTTCTGGGAGTTCTCAACATCATCACCCTCCTGGAAGGCGTAGCTTGCTTGTTTGGGAGTCGTCTCTTGGATGTTGTTGTGGATGTTGTGGCAGAAATTGTATCTGTTTTTCTTTTCAGAAAACACAAATATGTGATAGATCTTGTATTACTCTTATTAGATGTAACAAAGTTTGTATTTGGATGGATGTAAGCAGCAAACTTGTAATAAAAGTAATAATTTTTGAAATGAAAGAGTTGTTTGGATCTTGCCTGGTTAGTTTTGTCATTACTTTTGTTGCTGGATGTTTGCTCGGGAAGTATGCTTTGACTTCGGGATGTCTGAAGCTAGTTCGGGTGGTAGTTCCCGTGTGGGTTTTTGTCCCATAGTAGTACCTGCATGTTTTGCCTTCGGATGGGGGAAATCTCAGCTACAGAGTTGAGCCTCTGAGAGGAAAAAATCTCTGCAATGGAGTTAGGCTCGCATTGCTTCTGAGTGGGGATATCCCATATGCAGAGCTGCACTGGTAGGGCTCTGAGGGGCAGAAATTTTGTAGTAGAGCTCGGACCCCGGGTGAGGGAAATCACACTGTGGAGTGACTGGAATGTTTATGGGATGGCCTCTCATCTACATTGGGCCCTTGCCCTGGAGACATTTCAAGTGTCTCAATAGCCTGTATCGGCTTCTCACCCTGATGGCTAGACCTATACGGCGGCTCTCCTGAAAAACAAAAACGTTCCTGATGGTCACTCTAATAGCTTATATCGGGTACTCACTGAGACGGCTAGATCTACACAGAGGCTCTTTTAAAAGATGACATTGTTCCTGATGGTCACTATGATAGCCCTATGTTGGGTCCTCACCCTAATGGCTAGGCTACATAGAGGCTCTCCTGAAAAGGAAGTGCTCATGACGGTCACTCTGACGGCATATATCTGGATCTTATCTTGACAAATAGATCTACTCAAAGGCTCTCCCTGAAAGATGGAAGCGCTCTAGACCGTCACTTTGATAGCCTCTATTGGGTCCTTTCCTTGACAGTTAGACCTATTCGGAGGCTCTCCTGAAAGATGAAATCACTCTGACGGTTACTCGATAGCCTACGTCGGGTCTTCATCCTGATGGCTAGCCTTACACGAAGGCTCTACTGAAAGACAAAAGCGCTCCTGACGGTCACTGCGACAACCTATATCGGGTCCGCACCCTGACAGCTAGAACTACATGGAGGTTCTCCTGAAAGACAAAAATGCTCCTAATGGTCACTCTGACAGTCTATATCAGGTCTTCACCCTGATGGCTAGGACTACATGGAGGCTCGCCTAAAAGACAGGAGTGCTCCAACAGTCACTCCGACAGCCTATATCCGGTCCTTACCCAGACGGCTAGACATATATGAAGGTTCTTCTGAAAGACAGAATTGCTCCAGATTGTCACTCGATAGCTTATATTGGGTCCTCACCCTGACGGCTAGACCTACATAAAGGCTCTCTTGAAAGACGAAAGCGCTCATAACAGTCACTTTGCCTATATTGGGCCTTCACCTTGACGGTTAGACCTACACAGAGCCTCTCCTGAAAGATGGAAGTGCTCATGATAATCACTCTGACAGCTTAACTATTTCATGCATTTATACATTTTCTTTCATACATTGGAGACAATGCATGAGATAGGCGTGGGGGAGGAGCACGAATGTTTAACATAACAAAGAAACAAAAAAAATATGTTCTTTTTAGAGTGAGAAACAATATTTTTATCTATTTTTGTACAAAAAAATTAGTTTAATTTTAAGGAATAAGAGAATTAAAATTAGGATTTCTTATACTTGGTCAAAATAAGAATAGTTGTCTGATTTCTAGGTCTAGGAAGAAAAATTGAAAAAATAATTTAATCTTTATTTTTACCTTGATGAAATATGTATAATTTATACACTTACACACATAGGGTTCAACAACAAAATATTCTTATGCCTTATATGAAAAAGAAAAAAGAAAAAAATAATATTTATTAAAAATCCTCTAGTTAAGCTGCGTATTTGTGCCTCATGAACCATAAGTATTCACGCCTAAAAATGATCCATATTTTAAATAAAACTCCTTAGTTTTGTGGCCTTATTTTCTTAAGTTCTTAAAATCCTTGGGGTGTTTTCTCAGCCGGTACCCTACGACCATCTAGTTTGGGAGTCACCGACTAAAGTTCGTTATATGAGCAAATTAGAAAGCCTAATAGAACTAAGATATATTACCACCAAAATATTAAAAAAATAATTAAGGCATAAGAGTTAGAGTTGAAGAATCCTTAGTCAAAAATTTCACGGTCACAAGATGTATATGACTTAAGGTAAAATAATAGATTAAGTGAGAAATATGATTTTAATCCTTACTTTTAATGATTACAAGTTTTTGAATAGAGACTAAGTTTAGGAATGAACAACTTGTTTAACTTATGACTTATAGATTACTTAAGACTTTTGCAAAAGTTTGTCGAATATTTCGTCTCTCTTTAAAAGGATTTTCAAAAAAAAAACACTAACATTTTTTCAATTTTTTGGATTTTGTGGGTGTAATCCACTGAAAACTCTCACGAGAAAAAACTCATCCTCTAGGGGTAACCTAGAGGTTTAATAACATTTTTCACATGCTAAGTGCAACCATGATTCCAACGAAACTGAGTCAGATTGGGTTAGCTCTATTTTGCTTTTTATTTTTTTGGCTCGAGGACGAGCAAAAGATAGGTGTGGGGGTGTGATTGTACACGTGCATTGCATATTTCATGTCATATTTTCTCATTTATTTTATAATAAAACTCTACTATTTAATTCATTTTCATATTTAATGGTATGCATGGTAATTAATGAATAAAAAGGAGAAATGGACTTGTTTATCCAGTTAAATCTAGAAATTTAAAGATCAAGCAAATCAACGAGGATTTACTCAAATTCAGAGCTTTAGAAGCAATTCTATCTTAAGATCGAGTATGCCAGAGAAGATAATACCAGTTAAAAAATCAATTACAAATGAATTTTTAAAGACCCATTTTTTATAGTTGAAGATAAACAGAGATATCGCCAATATCTAGAGTTAAAACTGAAAATCCTATTTGAGAGAAAGGCATATTGGAGATCAACGGGTGCTCTATGCTCCCAGGATCTTTCCCAACAGCCAGATTGTCATGCCCCGCTTCTCAAAATACGCGGAAACGGAGTCGCGACGAAGGTCGGCGACGTATATACGTGAAGAAAATTCTCACGCACATACGCTAAGCCTAAAGTAGCCTGAACAAGTTACAAAATATACTACGATAAATCAATATCACTGCAATATGACATATAAAATCTAACACAATGATAACAGATGAATAAAGAAAAGAAAATGGCAACTGGATGCAATAAAGATTGAATCGGGAAATAACATGAATAAAAGAGGAAGAATACCTATACTCAAGAAAAGAGAACCCCGCTCCTCGTGACGCGTACGATCACACGAATACCTTAACAATATAAGAAGATGTCCAACACCCTGGACATGCGAATCCAGGGTCGTCAAAAGCGACCTAATGAGTGTGTGTGTAAAGAAAAAGGTGCTCGTGCATAAAAAAAATAATGTAAGCAATAACATGATAATCTGAAAATAAAAGGTAACAAAATAATCAATATCAATAGCAAACTATGAACGATATATAACTGATAACATGACAACAGGGAACAACTAATGTCAAAATGTATAACCTAGCATATGTCACTAGTTTGATGTATAATCCAATATCTATCATAGTTTATACGTGTATATACAGTCGGGTGATCACGGTTAGTCACAATACATTAACAGTTTATCATTATTATTATGTTAGCAAACACCAATTGCCACATGTAATAGACGCATCCCATTCTACGCCTATTACACGTGCCAACCGAGGTCCTCAGTTATTGAAACTGGTCGGTTGGAGACATTGTGTTGTAGGTGGGTCCTGTGCATACCCGGGACCACGGCCAGACCCCTGGCGCTGAACCAGGACCTACCGCAAGGTAGTCATGAACATGTATAACGGGAACAGGAACAGGACGGGGTGTCAGTCACCCCACGGGAACCCTGCAATGGAACCCTCTTTCGGTTGCGCAACCAAAATCCTAGGTCCATCCAAAATACAGACGCTGTCTCCTCCATCAATCTCCCCAATCCCAGTGTAAGTTATTTAATATCATGTTATTAGTTTATCAAGATTACTTAATGTGCATGTTACTTGAATCACTGGGATAACTCGGTGGTAGTCACGGTAACAATATCAACATGTGTAATCAGGATACCGGTATAACAGGAATATATAATATTAATGAACAGGATACCAGTATAACAGGATATGTAACAAGTATAACATGAGGGTGTTGTTACCATGTAACAATATTTTCCCAGTAGTTAAGTAACATGGACAATAGTATCAGGTAGATACCAAGTATAATCAGTCAAGTTTCTCAGGTAAATAAAGATATTCAGGATGAGTAATGACCTACTGTCATGAATAGAATAATCCGGGCAATGTATATAATCAACTCATATCCTCAAAGTCATCGATATATCCATCCTCTAAGTCATCAATAAATCAGATCGATCAATAGCTGTCATAAAACTCCGAACATGTAATATAGTCACCGATATCAATGAAATCATTCATAATAACTCTATCTCCATAACTAAAATAGTCAAGAACCAATCATGAAGTAATATATATATATATATATATATATATATATATATATATATATATATATATATATATCCTCAAGATTAAAATCATACTTATCCAATCATAATCAAGATCATAACTAAAGAATATAACCTCCTCGATCGACATAACATCTCAATCATCTCTACATCTAATATCCAACATTGATAAGATCATTAGTAAACCAAGGTCATAATTAAGGAGTGGGACATCCTCAAGCTACATGAAATCTAGAAAGTCTCTATACTCAAACCTCGATATGTATAAACATCATTACTCAGATAATTCATCAGTGAATAGATCCAAATAAAATAATTGCAACGAATAATCCAAAATCAGTATTATGTGATAGATCAAAAATCAAGTTAAGATATTCTACCATATGATCAGAATTCGATTATTATTGATCTCGTCTAAACATTAATAAAGATCTTATGTAAATCTCAAGTTGAACTTTAGGTCCATATATAAATCAAGTATCAAGAGAAATCAATCTAAAACATTTTATTTAATCCATCCTCTTTGTCCAAATGAATTTTCCTCTGAAACATCATCAAATAAATGTCTAATAATACCTCAAATAAATCTACAAATATGAATCAGGCCAATCTTAAGATCAATCCAAATAGTCTAAGGTGTACGCAACTAGCTTAGAATCAAAAATAATAATCCACCACACATGTAATGATATCGATAAATACTCATAACAAAATTAAATAAAATTAAACAAAGAAAAGAAACACTCACAACAAAATTAAATAAAACTACACAATGAAAGAAACACTCACAACACAATTAAATAAAATTAAATAAAGAAAGTAAACACTCACAATAAAATTTAATAAAATTAAATAAAGAAGTGAAACACTCACAAAATAGAATTATAGAAGGAAGAGGAAACACTCACCTGAACTCGATCCCAAGTCCAAAGCACTGAAATCAAAAGGCCCCGATAAATCTACATAGTTCATTCAATAGGAAATGTTAGATTTTTAAAGGATATTTTAAGAAGTTTAAATCTAGATTAATTAGTTTGGGAGTTAGAGATATGATTTTTTAGGTTTAGTGAATTTAGTAGGTTTAATTTAAACCAATTTCTAATTTTTTGTTAGATTTTTAATAAGCTTTAAATCATTAAAATAATTAACGGGCCTAGATTTTCCATTAAGGAGAAATGGTTTTAAAGTGGGTGCTTTGAATTAATTTATATTGGTATTTATCTAAAAAAAATTTACCTTAGAAAGTAGAAGTGTTGTAGAATATTATTTATATTTTTCTCTATTTAATTTTTTTGATATTTTTAACTATTTTATTTTAATAAGGAAATTCACCTCTCTCTTTATCTCTTTCTTTTCTTTTTTTTTTTTTTTTTTACACAACAGCTCAGGCTCTCAGGCCCAGGCCCAGTTTAGGTCTAGGCTGGACCAGGCCTGGCCTGGAATTTTCTTTTTTTCTTTTTTTTTTATATAAAACAGGGCCAAAGGCCCTGCTGGCCCAGCCAGGCCCGGCCAGGCCATGGCCGGCTAGGCATAGGCCGGCCAGGCCGGACCAGGCCATGCACAGCAGGGATGTGCCCTGCTGTGCAGAGCCTGCTCTCGGCCAAGCCGAGAGCAGTAACTCTCTGGTTTTTTTTCTTTTTTTTTGAAAATCTTTTATAAAAACTTTGAAAAAAATATGTAAAATAAATTGGTATATCTACACATGTATTTTAATTAGATTTTTAGATTGTATTTTTGATGTATAAAATTATTCATGGAGATCATGGTATAGACAAGATTATTAATAAACAATTTATATCAATAAATTTTTAGAAAATAAATTACTTACTTGGATTTAATTTGTTCAAATTAAGGCTTTGTGGAGTATTAAAATAATAATCATATAAAAATTTTATTAGATAAGTTCCTAGAAAACAATAATTATATTGTGATGAGTTTTGCCATACAGGTATAGATAAGTTGAGTAGCAGATTTTTGAAATTAATAATTTTTTTTATGATTCTAATTTAATTAAATTTTTTTTAAAAGAAAGATTGAAATTAAATTCACAAGTTAGATCTACTTACTTATTCTCCTTATTTGCTCCTCAATCCCTGTGCCTCGAAGCCCTGTGCCTTGAAGCACTTTTCGTTCACGTTCTTCTTGAGGAGAAGGAAAATATGGAAGTGGGGAGGATTTGGATTAAGCTTTTCTCTGAGGTAGAAGAGAGAGAAAGGGCTTGAGTCTTTATATAGGTTATTAGATATTTTAGAAACTTGAATTCTAGTTAGGTTTAAATTGTTTAGTTTAGTAGTTGGGATTTGATTAGGATTAGTTGAGATTTATGAAAAGATTTGATATGATATGATTTGGATTGGGATTAGGTTTTGGGTTAATGGGTAATGGGTTATAGATTATTAGGATTTAGTTAAAATAAATAAGTAATATGAAGAATAAGAAAAATAGATAGTGGGCTTATGGGCTTAGTTTTTTGGGCTTAAAGAAAAGTAGAAAAAGATGAAAATAAAGAAGTAGGCTTGGCTCATGTGGGCTTAGCATAAAAAGGAGAAGAAAACAAAAGGAAAAGGAGAATGGGCTGAGCTTATTGGGCTTGGATGAAAATAATAATACTACCCATTAATAATAATTTAAAATAACTAAATAAAAACAATAAGAGTCTACAAGTCATAAACAATAATAATATTAATAATGATACTAATTCAAGTTAATTAATAATAATAAGTTAATTTTTTAAATAATTATATGGTATTATTAAATAGGGGATATTACATTCTACCCACCTTAACAAAAATTTCGTCCTCGAAATTTTGATAAAGTAGGGAATGATAAAAAAAAAAATATTAAAAGAGAAGATAAAGCTTCCACGCTGCTTTTCACTGCATAATGAGTCCATCACGCTTCCGTTGCGCGCTCTGATCTCTGTTACCGGCTTCAACATGGAATGGTCGAACTCAGGAGACAAAATTAAGGAAATAG
Organism: Agave tequilana; assembly: GCA_038442645.1. NCBI lineage: Eukaryota > Viridiplantae > Streptophyta > Magnoliopsida > Asparagales > Asparagaceae > Agave > Agave tequilana. Next base: position 57,866 of record JAVJIF010008606.1, read on the forward strand.
AATCGAAAAGAGAATAGGAATCAAGATGGAACCCAGATTACTCTAGAAAAAGAGTTGGAATTAGGAAATCAAAAGATTCAAGGGATGGATTCTAAAAGGCAAGACGATCAATTCCATATGGAGTCAATATTATCTTATGGATAGTATATGTATATTGCAGTGTAAATGTAACTTGTCTCAGGTAATCGGTAAGAACTAGGTTCTCTTTTTATGTCGAACGTAGCTCTGATACCAAGAAAACCCTGTCATGCCCCGCTTTCCAAAATACGCGGAAACGGAGTCGCGACGAAGGTCGGCGACGTATATATGTGAGGAAAATTCTTACGCCCATACGCTAAGCCTAAAGTAGCCTGAACAAGTTACAAAATCTACTACGATAAATTAATATCACTGCAATATGACATATAAAATCTAACACAATGATAACAGATGAATAAAGAAAAGAAAATGGCAACTGGATGCAATAAAGATCGAATCGGGAAATAACATGAATAAAAGAGGAAGAATACCTATAGTCAAGAAAAGAGAGACTCCCGCTCCTCGTAACGCATGCGATCACACGAATACCTAAACAATATAAGAAGATGTCCAATACCCTGGACATGCGAATCCAGGGTCGTCAGAAGTGACCTAATGAGTGTGTATGTAAAGAAAAAGGTGCTCGTGCATAAAAAAAACAATGTAAGCAATAACATGATAATCTGAAAATAAAAGGTAACAAAATAATCAATATCAATAGCAAACTATGAACGATATATAACTGATAATAGACAACAGGGAACAACTAATGTCAAAATGTATAACCTAGCATATGTCACTAGTTTGATGTACAATCCTATATCTATCATAGTTTATACATGTATATACAGTCGAGTGATCACGGTTAGTCCCAATACATTAACAGTTTATCATTATTAATTATGTTAGCAAACACCAATTGCCACATGTAATAGACGCATCCCATACTACGCCTATTACACGTGCCAATCGAGGTCCTCAGTTATTGAAACTGATCGGTTGGAGACATTGTGTTTTAGGTGGGTCCTGTGCATACCCGGGACCACGGCCAGACCCCTAGCGCTGAACCAGGACCTACCGCAAGGTAGTCAGGAACATGTATAACAGGAACAGGAACAGGACGGAGTGTCAGTCACCCCACGGGAACCCTACAGTGGAACCCTCTTTCGGCTGCGCAACCTAAATCCTAGGTCCACCCAAAATGCAGACGCTGTCTCCTCCATCAATCTCCCCAATCCCAGTGTGAGTTATTTAATATCATGTTATTAGTTTATCAAGATTACTTAATGTGCATGTTACTTGAATCACTGGGATAACTCGGTGGTAGTCACGGTAACAATATCAACATGTGTAATCAAGATACCGTATAACAGGAATATATAATATCATTGAACATGATACCGGTATAACAGGATATGTAATAAGTATAACATGAGGGTGTTGTTACCGTGTAAAAATATTTTCCCAGTAGTTAAGTAAAATGGACAATAGTATCAGGTAGATACCAAGTATAATCAGTCAAGTTTCTCAGGTAAATAAAGATATTCAGGATGAGTAATGACCTACTGTCATGAATAGAATAATCCGGGCAATGTATATAATCAATCATATCCTCAAAGTCATCGATATATCTATCCTCTAAGTCATCAATAAATCAGATCGATCAATAGCTGTCATAAAACTCCGAACATGTAATATAGTCACCGATATCAATGAAATCATTCATAATAACTCTATCTCCATAACTGAAATAGTCAAGAATCAATCATGAAGTAATATATATATATATATATATCCTCAAGATTAAAATCAGACTTATCCAGCCATAATTAAGATCATAACAAAAAATATAACCTCCTCGATCGACATAATATCTCAATCATCTTTACATCTAATATCCAACATTGATAAGATCATTAGTAAACCAAGGTCATAATTAAAGAGTAGGACATCCTCAAGCTACATGAAATCTAGAAAGTCTCTATACTCAAACCTCGATATGTATAAACATCATTACTCAGATAATTCATCAGTGAATAGATCCAAATAAAATACTTGCAACGAATAATCCAAAATCAGTATTATGTGATAGATCAAAAATCAAGTTAAGATATTCTACCATATGATCAGAATTCGATTATTATTGATCTCGTCTAAATATAAATAACGATCTTATGTAAATCTCAAGTTGAACTCTAGGTCCATATATAAATCAAGTATCAAGAGAAATCAATCTAAAACATTTTATTTAATCCATCCTCTTTGTCCAAATGAATTCTCCTCTGAAACATCATCAAATAAATGTCTAATAATACCTCAAATAAATCTACAAATGTGAACCAGGCCAATCTTAAGATCAATCCAAATAGTCTAAGGTGTACGCAACTAGCTTAGAATCAAAAATAATAATCCTCCACACATGTAATGATATCGATAAATACTCATAACAAAATTAAATAAAATTAAACAAAGAAAAGAAACACTCACAATAAAATTAAATAAAACTACACAAAGAAAGAAACACTCACAACACAATTAAATAAAATTAAATAAAGAAAGTAAACACTCACAATAAAATTTAATAAAATTAAACAAAGAAGTGAAACACTCAAAAAATAGAATTATAGAAGGAAGAGGAAACACTCATCTGAACTCGATCCCAAGTCCAAAGCACTGAAATTATAAGGCCCTAATAAATCTACATAGTTCATTCAATAGAAATTGTTAGATTTTTAAAAGAATATTTTAAGGAGTCTAAATCTTGATTAATAGTTTGGGAGTTAGAGATATGATTCTTTAGGTTTAGTGAATTTAGTAGGTTTAATTTAAACCAATTTCTAATTTTTTTGTTAGATTTTTAATAAGCTTTAAATCATTAAAATAATTAACATGCCTAGATTTTCCATTAAGGAGAAATGGTTTTAAAGTGGGTGATTTGAATTAATTTATATTGGTATTTATCTAAAAAAATTTATCTTAGAAAGTAGAAGTGTTGTAGAATATTATTTATATTTTTCTCTATTTAATTTTTTTGATATTTTTAACTATTTTATTTTAATATGCAAATTCACCTCTCTCTTTATCTTTTTCTTTCTTTCTTTCTTTTCTTTTTTTTTACACAACAACTAAGACTCTCAGGCCCAGGCCCAGTCCAGGTCCAGGCCGGACCAGGCCTGGTCCGAAATTTTCTTTCTTTCTTTTTTTTTTTATATATAAAACAGGGCCAAGGGCCCTGCTAGCCCAGCTAGGCCCGGCCAGGCCCGGGCCGGCTAGGCCTGGGCCGGCCAGGCCGGACCAGGCCATGCATAGCGGGGCACAGCCCTGCTGTGCAGAGCCTGCTCTCGGCCAAGCCGAGAGCAGTGCCTCTCTGGTTTTTTTTCTTTTTTTTTGAAAATCTTTTATAAAAACTTTGAAAAAAATATGTAAATATAAATTGGTAGATCTACACATGTATTTTAATTAGATTTTTAGATTGGGTTTTTGATGTATAAAATTATTCATGGAGATCATGGTATAGACCTGATTATTAATAAACAATTTATATCAATAAATTTTTAGAAAATAAATTACTTACTTGGATTTAATTTGTTCAAATTAAGGCTTTGTGGAGTATTAAAACAATAATCATATAAAAATTTTATTAGATAAGTTCCTAGAAAACAATAATTATATTGTGATGAGTTTTGCCATACGAGTATAGATAAGTTGAGTAGCAGATTATTGAAATTAATAAATTATTTTTTTATGATTCTAATTTAATTAATTTTTATAAAAGAAAGACTGAAATTAAATTTACAAGTTAGATCTACTTACTTGTTCCTCCTTATTTGCTCCTCAATCCCTGTGCCTCGGAGCCCTGTGCCTCGAAGCACTTTTCGTTCACAATCCGCTTGAGGAGAAGGAAAATATGGAAGTGGGGAGGATTTGGATTAAGGTTTTCTCTTGAGGTAGAAGAGAAAGAAAGGGTTTGGGTCTTTATATAGGTTATTAGATATTTTAGAAACTTGAATTCTAGTTAGGTTTAAATTGCTTAATTTAGTAGTTTGGATTTGATTAGGATTAGTTGAGATTTATGAAAAGATTTTATATGATAGGATTTGGATTCGGATTAGGTTTTAGGTTAATGGGTAATAGGTTATAGATTATTGAGCATTAGTTAAAAGAAATAAGTAATATGAAGAATAAAAAAAAATAGATAGTGGGCTTATGAGCTTAGTTTTTTGGGCTTAAAGAAAAATAGAAAAAGATGAAAATAAAGAAGTGGGCTTGGCTCATGTGGGCTTAGCATAAAAAGGAGAAGAAAACAAAGGAAAAGGAGAATGGGGCTTGGATGAAAATAATAATACTACCTATTAATAATAATTTAAAATAACTAAATATAAGCAATAAGAGTCTACAAGTCATAAACAATAATAATATTAATAATGATACTAAATCAAGTTAATTAATAATAATAAGATAATTTTTTTAAATAATTATATGGTATTATTAAATAGGGGATATTACACAGATCCTGGCCGCGCAAATGTGGCAAAAGCCGCGTTTGCGTTGCTTAAAGAGGTTGGGGGAGCAGTTTCTCCCCTATCTTTTTACACTCTCCTCCTATCTTCACACACTCTCCCTTATTTTCTTTTACTGATAAATACCCTTATACGAAGCACAGAAATGTACAGAGAGAATAATTTAGATTAAGTTTTTGCTTTATTTTTAAGGTTAGGATCATTGTTAGATTGTTTTGAGAAGTTGTAATCTCAATTATTTGCTTTGTTTAGACCAGAAAAGTGAGAGAGAGAAAAAGAGTGTGTAATTTAGTATTGAAGTGACAATCAAAGGAGATTCACTTTGCTAGTTCAACTTGACTCAAAATAATTGGTATGTTAATGATGTTTATTCATTCTTTTATTTGTTCTTTCTGTGCAATGAGTAGCTAATCTCCCTCTTTCTGTGCTCACTAATCTAGTCTTCTCTATCTCATCTTTTGACTGATTTTTATAACCTGATTGAATCATATGATTGCCTAAGTTCAGGCCTTGTATTTATGAGTGTTCTTGAAGGCACATAAGGATGGGTTTTGGACTTTAAAACTTTTTTTAAAACTGTTTTTATTCTACACTTGCTCTTCTCACTTGATTGTTTCACATTTAATCTAAAATAAATGTTTTTAAAAACAGAGTTAACTTTTCATAGATCTACCTTATGTTTTTTGCTTGGATTCTTTGATTTAAAAGACTAAGCTTAAGCCTATGATCATTTGAGCATTCTTTTTCAAGAAACTATAGAGTTAAGTAAAAGATTAGTGAGCCCGGATTTTCTCTCTTCTTAAATCAAACATATTATTCACTCAAGATCTCTTTAAATTCACCTTTCTAAAATCTATTCATTTTCAATTCTCCCTTAAACCACATCTCAACAATCCATATTCTATTTCTTTTCTTCTAAAAAACTGACACTAAGACTTGTTTTCTCAAAAATACCGAAAATCTTGCATCGCATCTCTCCTCATGGACATGACTCCTTAGCCTTAAGATACATAGTATTTCTTTACTTGAATCAGTACCAGGTAATTTTCGGAGATTAGGCGAGTATTGTTTTCTTCTAACGAGAATCGTTATTTAGCTTTATTATTGTTATAAAAATTAGTCGTAGAATTACTTGTATTGATATTCTGGGCATTGTATGTTATATTTTCTATATCTGAACTTGTATTGGTGTCTCTGGATATTTTTAGAAATTTTCTGTATATTTTAGAATTTATTTGTATTTTTAGGATTTATATGTATAATTTTAGGAATTTCCTGTTGTTCAGGAATTTGTTGTGTATTTTTAGAAATTTTCTATATTTTTCTAGTATTTATATCTATTTTTAGGATTTATCTGTATTTTTGTATATTTTGGGATTAACGGTGGTGCAGGTTGCAGGTACCAAATGCTCATTCCCGGGCTACCCAATAAGCATGTGCCTTATATCCTTTGGGCTTTGTGGTAGCTGCAGGGAACGCGCTTAGACCATTTTCGGTCTCTCTTTTGGCGCATAGTGTCGTTGATTGTTATTTATATGTGTTTTATATGTGTGTTTGTGTGGTGCTAACATTTTATGCAGGTATTTTATGCAGGTACTTACTCGACTTTATGGCCTATTAGCCCCTTTAGGACCCCAACTCGGCCTTCTAGCCTATTAGCCCTTCGGGCTCCTGCCCACTTCCCTGAAAGGGGCTGCGCTTGGACCGTCACGGTCTCTCAGTTCCGCCTGGTAGGCAAACTTAGCGCTCAGCGCTTTATTGCTAGACTTGCCCAAGCAAAACTCTGCCAGATGACAGAATAGCGATTCAACGCTCGAGTCATTGCCGTGGTTCTATTATGCGCTTTAGCGATTATTATTGCTCGCTATCATTGCCACCAACACTGCTTGCCTCGCTTGTTTATGCGCATGGCTATTTAGTTATTTTATATTATTTGTTTAATGATTGTGAAGAGTTTGAAATATTTGTTATTGATTTACTATTGAATTATATTACAGATATGCTTAGCTTCTGACACAAGATATAGGATACTGACACACTATTACTTGACTAAACTATATTGATTACCTGATACACTGACATTTGACTGTACATTATAATACCGGACTCAGTATTTTAACTCCTGACTCGGTACCATCCTGATTCAATACAGATACACTGACACATGACTGGCATGTGACACCTGACTGATTAAATTACTGAATTCAAAGATATTACTTTTAGAGGACTTGACACGATTAATATATATACCAGAACTCTGGTACCACTGAATTACTGTATTCCTGATTATTGAACTCTGATTACTGTATTCCTGGATCCTAGACAAGGATATATATGTCAAAGTCATGTCATTTATACAATAGTAGCGATCAGTACCACCTGGTATTTTAATCAATCTCTACCGGTGTCCCATACCACTGGCAGTTCATACTGGAGCCCGCACTCCAGTCGAACCCATCCGGACATGGCCTACGGGTACCATTATCCAAACGAGAGAGTGATCAAATAACAAGTGTTCCCGACGTCCACTATTGTGTATACTATTTTATTATGTTAATTGGAAACTCATGGTCGAGGAGTTCTTATCGGGTGGGTGTATCCCGTGCATACCCGGGACAACGGCCTTAAACAGACCCCTGGCTGCTGAGACCAGGGCCAGCCCGCTAAGGCTGTAACATGTAACGGGAATCTCAATGAGCTAAAATAATAACGGGATGCTCATGAGTAACAGACGGTAGCCAGCACTACCCCGTCCCCTGCAGTGGGACAACAATATGGATCCAGTACATCCACCCGACATGATCTAGTCAACCGTCAAGTCTCCCCCATACCCAAGTTATCATTATGATCTGATATGTCAAGTATACAATGTAACATACTCCTGATTCCTGAAATAATCTTTCCCCATAAAACATTTATCGTGATAACATAATGGAAATAATCTTGAACATATTTAACAAACGGACAACTTACATCGGAGCGGGGGAACTTATGGTATCAATAAGTACATCTTCATAATGGCTCTATGTTGCGCAACTACTACTACAGAATGACCTGAGACCACAGGTGTTCTTGTGGAGTGTACTGGCACCCTGTACTGATTCCATTCCTATTCCAGGGCATAAAATAAGACTCTTACAACTTAGCGGCTGGTTCTGGAGTCCAGTGCCAGATATCCTGAGCCCGTTGTCTCGTGTATGCATGGGGTCCATTATGAATATGATACATTGATCCCCCATCAGTTTTTAAAAACCAACCTCGCCTTACTCATATGTGGATGTATATGTGCCGGGACGCTAGGACACATACCTTGACATACGGGTCAGACGAGTCTTGATAATAATATTAAAACTACTGACTGACTATTGTACCAAATCTACTGACTCCAGACTGTCACATGGCGACACCACTGATATCCCTAAGCAATTTTGGTTATATATACTTAGTTGTTGGTGAAATGGGGTATATGGTATATATATGAGGGTTCCTTGTTTAGATTATCCCCTCGACGTACTAATCCCATGAATCCGACAATTAAGTCTATACCACTGGTTTTGCATACATCTATATTTATTGGATGACATTGATATACGTACTTATAAGCAATTTGGCTTGTATATACTCAGTTGATGATGAAGTGGGGTAGATGGTATATGTATGGAGGTTTCCTTGTTTGGATTATTCCTTGGACGTACTAATCAATAGATCCATAGATTGAATATGTACAACTGGATTTGCCTACATCTACATATAATATGTTTAATTGATAACTTATTACATTACAATTACTTCTTGATTTAGCTCTGATTATATTTGTGTTTACTGTACACTGCCTGCTTGCCTGATTTGAGAACATGACACAATATTCCTGTACACATGTGATTGCCTGTGCATGCCATTTGGCATTCATTTTACGTACTAGTTGGGTTTCTTCTCTGACAACCCCTGGACCTATATATCCAGATATCGGAGTTTGGAGCGAGGAAGATTCCTAGGTAGCTGATCAGATTTATCTAGAGAACTAGACGACTCTCTAGCACTCTTTTCCTTTCCATGCGTATTCATGTCCGCTTGCGAGATTTCCCTATTGTAGCTTGTGAACCTTTCCAGTTTATATCATTCCATATGTAAATTCATCTATTGTACTGCCAGTACCCTGTACAAACATTTGTATTCTGATGCAAAACCCTGTTTAATAACTATGCACTTGTACTGCATTATTGGAATGTATAATTACCACATGCTTCCGTACTCTGACTCATGTGATGTGTTTCTGCTTAGCGTGTATACGTATGAGCATTGTACTTTGCATATAAATGTTGCAATAGCATTTTCATACCCAATAGGGGCAGGGCGTTATAGGTTGGTATCAGATATTAGGTTCTGCCACCTTCAATACAACTAGTTATTGAGTCATGAGTATACATTCCAATTACAAGTACATAGTTATTCAGTCCGTCCCAATCTTTCTTGATATTCCTTTTCTTGACTCCTGAATCCTGTCCATCTTTTCATTTCCAGTTTTTCATAAATTACCTTGGTTATGGAGAGATAGGAGACTAGAGATAGGGACTAGAAATAGTCCTAGCATGTTTTGAGAGAATCCTGGTATCCTTCGACATGACTTTTGTGGAGAAAAACACAAATCTATTTGGATTTTTATAAGGAATAATGAAAATACCACAATAACAAATAGAGTTATAATTCACCAAATGTAACGCCAGTTTTGTCATTCGATGATTTCGACCCAGTACACTACCTTATATCAAGTTGCTTTACAGCTTACATGTTATTTACCTTACATGGATGAACAACCAAAAGGAATTTAGTTTGGGGAATAAGTACCCTACTAGAATTTATAAAGAAAGTGCAAAAAAGATATATAGTAGAGAGTGAGCCCCTATTATGTTGAGTTTAGACACGCGAAGATGTGATATAATTTGAAGTATGATTGTACTTACTACCCCCTGCCATGATTGATTATAGAAAGAAGAAAATCTCTCATAAACAAAATTATAGTTGATTGGGACATACAAATGTATTAAGTAAAAGAAGAGAATACTATTGTGGAAAATTTCTGACTTTCTTTAAAGAGATTATAGGGACTTTTATTTGATAAGGTTATGAAATTTACAAGTGACATTCTCAGGAACAGCCCTAGCTCTAAAGCACCAACACATTTAGCCAGACTTAAGGGAACAAGTAAAGGATTAGTACAGACTATAAAGGTAGGAAATATAATAGATCTAGTATTTTCCCTCGGGGAGTACCAGGAGTACTTAGAAAGAAACTAATGACAAGGGATTACACAGTGACTATAGTATGCCTGGAAAAGAAACATTCTATACCCAGATTTGATAAACTTTGATCAATTACATGGAACTAAGATATTTTGAACTTAAATTGTAATCTGGATAGTAATAAATGAAGATGCCGATGGTGGACAGTTGAAAGACAGCTTTTAGGACCTGTTGGGACATTATGAGTTTTTGATGATGCCATTTGGCGTGAAGAAACACCAGTATGAGTTATGAACTTGATGAAATGTATTTGCTCATTTTATTTAGATAAGTTCGTGGTAGTCTATATGGATGATATGTTAAGTATGTAGAATATTTGAGCAGTCCTTGACAGACTCAAACAAAAATAAGTCAATGGGAAATGAAGTGAATTGAATTACAAATATCTTATTCTTGGATCGAAGGAAATTGCAGAAGAAGATACAAGCCATAGATGACTGGCTAATGCTAAAGTCCCCACTGGAAATAAAGAGTGATCTTGGAGTAGCTGGATATTATCAGGGATTAATTCACGATTAAGCTAAGTCATTAATTAAGCTGTTGAGAACAGAAGAGAAGTATAGTTGGACATGAGATTGGATTACGACATTAGGACTATGAAGAACAAGTTGATTATAGTTCTAATTTTGACATCAGCTGATATATTAGAAATAGTGATATATAGGAAATAGACTCAAATGTGTATTGAGGTAACATAGCTATCTTAAGGTATATAACTAAAGCCTCCTGAATAGGATTATCCAACAAATGATGAAATTAGCAGTTGGGATCATAGCATTCAAGAGTTGCAGACATTGTTTCTTAGGAAATAATTATTAACTTATATAGATCAAAAGAATTTGATGTATTTATATACTCCAAGGAAATAAAATATGAGGCAGAGGCATTGATTTAAATCAAGAACAGACTATGATAGAGAATTAAGTTTTTCCAAAAACTAAATGTTGTACCAGATGGTTTAAGTAGGATGCTTTATAGAGAATACTTGGAACTCATGAGATGATTCCACTTACCCGGTAAAAAAAGCTACAAGAAAAGGATGACATAGGATTGAAAACTAATAAGGCACATTTGTATATTGGTTCAATTAAGGGTATGGCAAATCCAGCGAACATTGATAAAAGCAAGTAAGGAAACTCAGAAAAAAGATTCGACATTTTCAGCAATTAGAAGACAAGTTGAAGCTAGATTGAAATTGGATATAAATAGTTGTTCAGATGATACATTGTAGTTTGGGAATAAGCGAATGAGTAGAGGGCCGTGATTCAACTTATTCTATCTATACCCAGAAGACCAAGGATTATGTGATCTAAAATGACATAGTTGGGAGAATGCAATAACAAAGGATAAAAACTCCATATGTAACTCTGTATTTAGCATGTTATTATGTTCAAGCGGAACGAAGTAACTTACCCTTTAGAACCATTATCAAGACAAAAATAAGAGTGGGGACCTGAGATTATGAAATATATTACAGCATTACTCCATAATACACAGAGAAAATAAGATAGTTTGAATGATTCGTGATTTATAGTTTACTAACTCAGCGCACTTCATTCTATAATGGACAAGCCACAAAAGTTCTAGTAGAAAAATATATGAAGATAGTCCAATTACATGGATTACCAAGAACTATTTAACAGAGAAAGAAACCATATCATTATCACACCTTTGAGGAAGACTGTAAAAGGATGTAGGAACCCGTCTGAAATTTAGTGCAACAAAGTGCCCTGAGCAAGATGGCCAAATAGGAACAACAATACAAATGTTTGAGGATATGTAAGAGCTTGTACACTTGATTGGAAAGGGTTATAGAAAGATTATTTACTGATAGTAAGGCTTTCCTCTAAACAGTGATCAAGCAAGTATGAAGATGACCCAATGGAGGCTTTATATGACAAGGAGTGTAGATTACCGTGATATTGGGCCAAAGTTGGAAAAAAGAGACCTTGAGGATCAGATACGATTCTTTAAATGGTGGATACCAATAGGCAGATTAGAGAACATCTTAGGACAGTACAAAATGGACAGAAAACCTAGATAGATTTTAGAAGAAGACCAGAAGAATTTAATAAAGGTGATTATGTATTCTTACAGATATCCCCAATGAAGAGAATACGTCACTTTAGTGTTGGAGGAAAATGAAACGAGATGTATTGATGCATATGAGATTTTGAAAGATTAGTAGTAGCCTACAGATTGACTCTACCGTCATCCATAGGAGTCCACGGTATAGTCTACATACCCCAAGTAAAGAAGTAGGCTTCGGATGGAAGTGATGTAGTCGATGTAGACCTGCACCCTGACTTATCATATGCAAAGCAGTCAATAGCTATAAGAGATAAATATGGGAAGATATTACATCACAAGGCAATTTTATTGGTATTAGTTTCATGGAACTAGTATGTGTCTAGAGAAGGTACCCGGGAGCAAGATGATACCCATCTTTCTGTCTATAACCATCTCTTACCTCTTTTCTCCATCCGTCCATTCCTTGGTTGTCTATACACATGTCTCCCCACTTCTTTCGATCTATCTTTGAACTTTTGTACACATCTCCTCCCTATTAAAATTTCGGCGATGAAATTTTTGCAAGGGGGTAGAATATAATACTCTGACTCCAGAATACGTATCCTTTTATTGTTTTCAATGATTCGACAGTATTCGCGTCATTTTATGAGCGTTTTTATTTTCGTATTCACCTGAAATTTTTACACAAGTCTCTGTACTAGGTCTGGACTTTGCTTGAGAAATTTCAAAACTTTTTCTTTTATTTTTTATTTAATTAAATCTTTTCTTTTTCCCTCGCTCTTCCTTTACTTTTATTTCTAATTTCATTTCTTTTTATTTTTTTCTTATTTCTCTTTTTATATTTTTTAGTGAATTTTGCACTTAGCCCCCTGATAATTTACTTTTTACATTTTCTTTTCGCTTTCTTTTCTTTTCCTTTCTTTTTATTTCCTTTTTCTCCATTTTTCTAGATTTTTCCACACTACTCTCTCTTCTCCAAGAAGCCAAGGGACTTCAATTCCCTTGTAAGCTTTCCCTCTCACTTTTAAACCTCTCTTTCCTCCCTACCCATACTCAGCCCTCTATTCTCTCTAGCTATCTCTCTTCACTCTCTATCTAAAACATTATTCTCTCGCTAAAACCACCACCCTACCACCACTAACACCACTTCTACACCACCCTTTTCTCCCTCACCCTAGCCGCCCACCCATTCTTCCCTCAACATCATCTCCACCACCTTCCTCCACCATCACCGCTACCATACACCTTTTTATGTATGTATATGTATATATATATATATATATATATATATATATATATGTATATGTATATATAGAGAGAGAGAAATGTAAATCAGCTGACACAGGAGGCAACTTCCTCCTATGTCGCACTCAAAAATCATATTTTTCAAGTGAATTTTCAAGATCCAACCGCACATTATCATCTTCATATTCTAAGATATTCACATATAAAAAATCAAGTGATTTGAAGTTCGTTTACGCATTGATCTAATCGTTCCATTTTGTTCTATTGTTAAAAAACCGTTAATATCTGAACCCAAAGAAAATGGAGTAAACAAACTTCAAATCATTTAATTTTTTATATGTGTATATCTTAGAATATGAAGATGATAATGTGCGGTCAGATCTTGAAAATTCACTCGGGAAATTGATTTTTGAGTGCGACATAGGAGGGAGTTGCCTCTTGTGTCAGCTGATTTACATTTCTCTCATATATATATATATATATATATATATATATATATATATATTATATATATATATGTGTATATGTATATGTGTGTGTGTGTGTATATATATGTATATGTGCATATGTGTATATGTGTGTGTGTGTGCGCGTGTCTGTGCATATATATATATATATATATATATATATTATATATATATATATATGCACGCACACACACACACGCGCACACACACACACAGATATATTATATATATATATATATGGGGTTATTGTACCTCAGCCGACGGCTGAGAGAGTTTCTCAGCCGGCGGGTCGTGGCAACATCAGAGCCGCAAATCTGTCATGAATTTTGGCGGACAAAAACCCGAAAAATCCCGCCTAATTTAATGTCAGTTACCTCAACATTGTATTTTCCGAAAATTCCCTCACTCATAACTTTTTACCTTATGTAAAAACATTTCCTTTCAAAAAAATTTACAACTCTAAAATTTCACCTGATCATTCTGATCCAATTAGTTCTATTGTTTCTCAAATTTCATCCGTTTTTTTAAAAATATACTTGCAAAACATGGCAACAAAGAAATCATCCGCCGAGAAAGGTACTAGAAAAACGATATGTTTCAAATGTTTTTAGGGTTTATGCATTTTAATAGTTTTAATATTTTTTTCAGATTTATTTCCGTTTCTCTCCCTTTTTTTTAATCTTGGGACCATGGTCGCAGTTAAGAAAGAGATTCTGAAACTTTAGATGACGAATAAATTTTTAAATTTATAGATTTTCTAACACAACGATAAAGGTCCATTTTTTTTCAAGTTTTTTCATTTCCTTTTACTTTTACCATGGTCGCAGTATTTTTTAAAAAAGCGATGTATATGTATGCGACCTTGCTATTATTTTTTTAAGCCATTTTTTTTTCGTACACTATTTGTCGACCTCGGTCGCAGTAGTTAAAATTATAGTTGCAGATCTGTTCGACTTAGATCGTAGAGTTTTAATTTTTTTTTTTGGACTTTTCATTTTAGACGAATGCGACGTTGGTCGCAGTATCTGAAATGTCCTTCGTTTTTTATTACATACTGCGACATGGGTCGCAGTTGTTTCAGTATGCGTTGTAGTATACTTATGCGACCATGGTCGCAGTGTATTTAACATCATTTTTTTTTAAATCCAGGGTCGCAGATGTTTATATTTGCACTGTGGACTTATGCGACCTTGGTCGCAGTGTCGTTCATTGTTTACATTTGCACTGTTTATGACTGCGACCTTGGTCGCAGTGTTTTTAAATTAATTTGCTTTTTATTCCCTTATAGGTTTTAAATGATCATTGGTCTAAATGTTTTAATTTTTCATCATCTATAGGTAAACAACAGATGAAGTTTCGTCCTCTGAGATCGAGCCTAAAACCTATGTGCGAGTTCATAAAGAAATTCAAAAAGTACATTCAGGCCGATTTCTTAGAGGCAATCAAGAATACCCCATTTGGCCCAATCTTCATGGCCTTCTACAATTTGGAATTTGGGGGTGAAAAGGGTCTAAAATCAAACGTTGCTGTACTGAGGATTTTAGACCAGTATGATAGAGATTCAAGGACATTTACAATTGGGGCAAAACAAATTGAGTTAACGGTGCAGGATATTGCCCTAAGTTTTGGTCTACCTATCAATGGGTCAGATTTTATTATGAATAAGACCTGTACGATGAAGGATAGAGGGGTTATAAAATATTATTTCCCCAATATAAAGAAGATCACTAAAGTATCTATTGAAGAGGCATTGGATGATCTTCTGGTCAAGAAAAGGAACTGTTTCCCTAGAAACTTAACTGAGCTTCCAGACATTTCTCCATGTGTATTCATATTCTACAAAAAACAATTAAACGAACTACATGAATATAAATATTTTTTAGATATCACACGTCTAAAATATAATTTATATAACTGCGACCAAGGTCTCATAGGTAATGAAATCTATATAACTTCTTACTATAAGATTGCGACCTAAGTCGCAGTTATCCGTATGAGAAGAATTTTTAAAAAAATAGAATAATAAATGTGCAACAATCTAATGAATATAAAATGGATATAATTCACATAAAAACGTGTAAGAATTATGACAACAAAGAATTAGACTTGGGTCGCAGTCACAAAAATCCAACTGCGACCATGATCGCTGTTCTAAAAAGATTAAAACAAGTGATTATTCTATTCTGTAAAACAAATTATAGTTCGAACAAGGAATGTGACTTAGGTCGTAGTCAGAGAAAAAAGATTTCACAGCCGGAGAATATTTTCAAATAAGATTGCGACCGTGGTCGCATTTCTGAAACTTTAAAACATATGATTATAGGTCGCAGTACCACATAGACTAAAGAGAAAAATTCTATATTTAAGAAATTGAGGGAAAAAATTGACACAATTAAAACCTGTTGATCGGCATGCAAAGATGTCAACCCTTCAATATTTTCAATATTCTGAGAGTAAGTTGAACCAGATGATATATCTTCCATATTTAGATCGCCAGATAGACATCGCTTACGACTGCGAACAGAATTTGCAGGGAAAGTAGACTGCTCGGACGTCGACATTAAATATTTTGGACAAAAAATTGCTCTGAAAAGAGTTTATATTTTTTGAAAAAAGTTATCTCAGGCTGAAAAGGAGAACCTAAATCTGACAAAGAGAGGTAAGGAAATAGGGAGAAAATAATTTATAAACAATAACCTAAATCTTATAAAGAGCGGCAAAAAAAAGGGAAAATAATAATAATAAACAATAACCTAAATCTGACAATGAGCGGTCCAAAAATTGCCTTGTGGGCAAATAATAATAAACAATAACGAAAGTTACTGAAAGAGTAGCTTTTCATAAGGGGTATTTAGTAATTTAACTTCTTCCTATAAGCGGACCGCAAGTTAGTAGGGTGACAAATATTGAGCCACATCCCCGCAGGCTGAGAGAGTTCTCTCAGCCGCAGGCTGATATACATTTCTCTCTCTCTCTCTCTCTCTATATATATATATATATATATATATATATATATATATATATATATATATATATATATATATATTTCCTTGTTTGGATTATCCCCCTCGACATACTAATCCCATTAATCCGGCAATTAAGTCTATACCACTTGTTTTGCATACATTTATATTTATTAAATTGGCACTGATGTACCTACTTATAAGCAATTCAGGTTGTATATACTTAGTTGATGGTGAAGTGGGGTATATGATGTTGGCCAGAGGTTGCAATCACCGGTTTCTTATTTTGATTATAATAAAACTTATGTAATTAATTAGTACTAATTAAGTTCAAGTGTTTAAGTGCTTTTCAGGGTTCAAGAGGATTCAAAGTATTTCTTCCTCAAAAGGAAGGTTTTGAAGGCTCAAGGTTGTTTAAGAATGGGATTGGAGCTCAAAGCATTCAACATTGCTATATTGGAGGAGCCCACTTTGAAGACCTATAGAACCTATGTAAGAAAATAGTATATTTTAAGTATAAAATATAAAATTGATGCTCAAGAAGTCATACACACAAGATACGAGTTTTTATATCTAGTTTTAGGTTTTACAAAATTAGTTTTGACATATACTCTATAATTTTCCAAGATTTACTGTTGGTTATCTCAAAAATAGATTCACATGTTTGGAATATGTGTTGGTTATTAATCTCACATATTAGTGCTCAAATCAATCTACATGAACTGATTTTTTGAAAGAGTTTTTATAAAAATTACTTTGTATTTAAAGTGTTTTTTTTTGTACAAGTATAGTTGAAAAACCCTATATCCTTGTGTGTTTGTTGAAAGCAGAGCTGTCGACAACCCAGAGAGAGGCTGTCGACATGTCGACTAGCTGGATTGTCGACAAGTTCTTTTCAGAGAACTGTCCACAGAGAACTGTCGACAGTCATTTACAGTAATTAGATATTTTTCTTGGTAGTTGTTTGATTTCGACAGTCCAAGAGGACTGTCGACAGCTGATACCCTGTGTATCGGCTGGGCTGTCGATAGCCTCTTTGGACTATTGATAGTTCAAGCATTGCAATAGCTATATTTAGAGCCGTTGCACACAAGGGCTTCGACAGGCCCTTTGGGCTGTCGATAGAAAGGACCTGTCGACAGGCCTTCTGTCTAGCTTGCTACAGTAACGGCTACAGTTTGAAATTTGATTGATTCCTAACTTTTCTCCAGGGGTATTTTTTGTGCTTTTTGGATCTAATCACCTATCGAAAACCCTGGTTAATCCCTCTAATGGTTTTAACCCATTGACTCTATATATACTTCATTTGTAAGGGATTATTAACAAGTTTTTTACAAGTCTAAATTCAAATTCAAGTTTATTCAAAAGAGAAAAAGTTTCTAGTTTTCAAGTTTCAAGTGCTCTCATTTTCAAACAAATTTCTACAAGTTTTTAGCTCTTAAATTCATTCATTTTCAACTATTCTCTTTCACAAACTTCTTGAGCTTCACTTCTTATTCTATACTATAAAAGTTGTAAAAGAGAGTGTTTGTGATCATTGGGAATCCGGCTTCTCTTCTTGATTTGAGTTGACCATTTGCATATTCATTTTAATTGTTGCATTTTTCACATTTGATTAGCATTACACCTATTCACCCCCCATCTAGGTGTACTATCATATGGTATATATGTGGAGGTTTCCTTATTTGGATTATTCCCACGACCTACTAATCTCATGGATTAGAAGATTGAATATGTTCAACTAGATTTTTCCTACATCTACATATAACATGTTTATTTGATAACTCATTACATTACAATTTCTTCTTGATTTAGCTTTAATTCTATTTGTGTTTACTGTACCTTGCTTGCTTACCTGATTTGATAACACAACACAATATTCTTGTGCATATGTGTTATCCTGTGCACGCCACTTGGCATCCATTTTATGTACTTATTGTGTTGCTTTTCTGATAACCCCTTAAGCTGTATGACCAGATATCAGAGCTTGGAGCGGAAGATTCCTTGGTAGCTGATCAGATTTATCTAGAGAAGTAGACGACTCACCAAGACTCTTTTCCTTTCCATGCAAACTCATGTTTGCTTGCGAGATTTCCCTATTGCAGCTTGTGAGCCCTTTCCAGTTCATATTGTTCCACATGTAAATTCATCTATTGTACTGCCAGTACCATGTACAAACTTTTGTATTCTGATGAAAAACCCTATTTAATGACTATGTGCTTGTACTATAATATTATAAGCATAATTACCACATGCTTCCATACTCTGACTCCTGTGATGCGTTGATGCTTAGCGTGTATATGTACAAGTATTGTACTCCGTGTATAAACATTGCAGTAGCATTTTCATGCCTGTAGGGGCGGGGAATTACACTGATGGCTGCCTAAGCGAGCCAATCGTCTCTACAGGTTTTCACCCTGACGACGATCTCTCGTAAAGCTCCTGAAAGATGCAAGCTCACCCTCAATGGTCGCTCGGAGCCATCCAATAATGGGATATACCTTGATGGTTGCCCGAGCGAGCAAACCGCCTATACAGGTTTATACCCTAGCGGCAACCCCTCGGGGAGCTCTTGAAAGATAGAGCCTCGCCCTCGTTGGTTGCTCGGAGCCATCCTATAATGGGATATACCCTGATAGTTTCTTGAGCAAGCCAACTGCCTATACGGGTTTTGATCTTGAAGGTGATCTCTCAATGAGCTCCAAAAAATGAATATTCGCCCTCGTTGGTCGCTCAGAGCCATTCTATAAAGGGATATACGCTAATGGTTGCCCGAGCGAGCCAATCGCCTATGCCGATTTTCACCCTGACGGTGACCCCTCGGGGAGCTCCTGAAAGATGGATGCTCGCCATTGTTGGTCGCTCGGAGCTGTTGGCCCAGAGGCTCATCACTCTAGTTTTAATGATGATTAACTCATGTAGTTATAGTTTACTAATAATCTTGTGATATTTAGTTTCAGATATTTGATTAAGATTTTAGTAGATGTTTGGCTTCAACAAAGGAGTTTTGGAGCTAACACATGTAGATTCAAGAGCTCACGCGTCTATATCGCATCTAGCACTCGGTTGGAGTCAAGCTCGTTGGATCGCGTTTGGATCAAGTCGGCTTGGAGACAAGAAGACTTCAGTTTGTTTAGTTTAGTTTATTTAGATTTTATGTAAAGATTAGATAGTGTTGATATGCTCAAGTTCACATACACACAAGTTTTTAAAGTTTATTGGTTTTGATTTCGGTTTTACCGATTTTGAATTTCATGTCAAAAATATAGATATATATATCTTTTATGTATATTGGATTCTATCCATATGCAACATGCTTCAAAGTTGTTTCAATATCATGTTTTTGTATCCATATGAGTTTTGGAGAAAACGGATTTTCATTTCAAAAATCCAAGTTTTGGAAAATACAGATCTTGTGTTTAAGCCAAATTTCAATATCACAAAAATGGTTCAAATAGTTTGTAATATGTGTTGATTTTTTGTCACACATGTTTGGTTGTATTTGTTGGAGAGAGAAGTTGTGTACTCCAAGTTTATATTACCCAAATCCTCAGTGGAGGTTCCCTGTGTGGAAAGTCCTGTGTGGACGATTTAGTGAAAATCCTTATGTGTGAAGACGGAGACGTAGAGCTGGGTGCTCGAACCTCGAAACGTATCTTTGTGTTTGTGTTTAATACACTATCTCTAACTCTCTCTCTTATATTGTGCATTACATTATATTGTTCATATCATATATATGCTTGATTTTGATTGTGTGTCATACTTGTGTTAAACCAAGAGAGCTTTACATAGCACCTAAATTCTTATTTAGAGGAATTTAGAGGAGATAGTCCAGAGCCCCTCACTGGAAATTTAGCTACACTCTTTGGTTACACTAAGTGTGTTGCATTTAGTTTTTAATTCTGTATTATTTGTCATTAGATTAGCCATACACCTATTCACCCCCCTCTAGGTGTACTTACAATTGGTATCAGAGCCTACGCTCCTGATATTAGGTTTAACCACCTGGAGTGAGATCTTGGTTAGCTAATCTGTTTTTACTTTTGCACGCATACTTGTTTACACACACTCATGAATTACCTTGCCCCTCACATGTTTGATGTTTCTAACATCGATATGTGAAAACTTAGAATGAGTGCTTACTTAAAAACCCTAGGTTTGCATGTTTTCCTTACCGCTACCAAGAAATCTTATCTTGGTAATAGCAAGCATATAGAGGCCAATGCACAAGCCCTAATGGCACTTTGAAACACATTAAGTAAAGATTAGCTTGTGATGGTTTCTCATTATGATTCTGCTTTTGCAGTGTGGAACACTTTGACCTTTCCCGTGATACAAACGCCAAACTATGTGGAGGAGGAATCTAGTGTAGGAGAATCTGAACAAGCTTGCTACATGGTCTAAGGGAATGACTCCCTTGAGGTACAATCAGAAACTCAACTAGATTATAGTGCTAGTTCTTCTGGAGATGATTATATTGATGCTGACGGCTTAAATGAAGAACTATCTATTGTTTGTGAACAATTGTTACATAAATATAAACTTTTAAAAAAGAAAAGCTTTGGATTGAAAGAAGAAAATAAAAATTTGTCTTTTAAACTTGATATTGTTTTGCAAGAGAGAGATGAGATTTCAAATGAAAGGGACTCATTGAAATCCCAACTTGAACTTACTCTTAATGAAAACAAAATTTTGAAAAATAAAAATGATTGTAATGATGTTTTGAAGAAAAATGAGATTTTGTCTTTAAAACTTAATATTGTTTTAAAAGAAAATGATTCTTTGAAAAATAAAATTATTTCTATTTCAAAAGAACTAGATTCAATTTCAAAAGAAAATAAATCTTTGAAAATTGATTTGTCTTCACTTGTTTGCCATGCTTCACCATCTAGTATATCTATTTCATACTCCACTTCTTCTTCTAACATTGAAAATGATATATGTATGTTAAAGAAGAGTGTTAATTGTTTGGGCTCCACTTTGAGCCAATGTGCCATGAATCACACACGGTTGGAATCCATATTTCGAAAGAAACATACTCCACCTATGCATGCACACCATACACGGCATACACATGCTTCTCATGTTCACCCACATGACACTAGGTATGCTCACGTGTACACTTGTACACATTGTGGACGTAAGGGCCACCTTGCAAAGTTTTGTTATGAGAGAGTACATAATTTAAATTTTGCAAATAAACTTGTTTGGGTTAGGAAGGTACTAACCCCCATGGACCCAATAGAGTATGGGTACCAAAAGCCACACCTATTTTATTTGATGCACGTGTGGGCTCTAACTTGACGTGAGAGCATTGGTACCTTGATGGTGGATGCGTTCCGACGTAAATGGTGGCAAATTGGGATGCGTCACTTTCAAGAGAGTATGGTTGGAGGACCACCTTGGTTTGGAGACTTAGAGATCCTAATGGTTTGGTAACTATCTCTAACTCTTATTTAGTTTACATGCTTTCATTATTGATTTTTAGCATGTTTTAGTTTTTCATGATTATTATGTTAAATGCCATGTTAATTAGACTAGTGATATGCATACGTAGTCTTTGAGAAACACCTATGTTTATATGGACTTATATTTTTGTGTTTTCACTTTAGTTTAACTATTATGTATATTCTAATTTAAAACATGTGCATTTAGCCTAATGATCATATTGATTTATGTTTATGATTTTATACTTCATGTTTTGATTACATGTTTGGATGTAGTCTTCATTAAAACTTGTGTATATACTTTTACAACCAATGAGCCACATTTGATTTTTTTATGTTTGTGCTTAATTGCTCATTTGTATCCATAAGATGTACTAGTATAGCCTAGTTTTGATGAATCATGCATTTTGACTTGTATTCCCTATTTTTCGTACATGTTTTTCATGATGATGTGTTTAGCTTCATGTATATGTCATTTTGTCAAAACTTTAAATATACATTTTTATCTTAGAGTCACTTACTTTTCATGTGAATCTTTATGGACTCATTTGTGTTTGGGATATGTATGTATACCTTTAATTTTAGACAAAACATACATATGCCATGAAGTTAGCATTGTTTTGATGAAATTAAATTTTCATGTTTTTCATATTTAAAAGGAAATTTCATTGAGCTTTATTGCAAATTTTCATGAGTATCCTTTTCTCATAATTTTTGTACACTCACATTACCAAATGTTTTCTCATGACTTTGTTTTCATGAGTCTTATGTGTGCTTTATAGACTTTGAGTGTCAAATGATTGAGTAATTTTCATGTTTTCATGGATATATTCTTATTTTATTCCTTACTTAAAGGACTTCGTACTAGTTTTCAAGATTATCATAAAATTAGCTGCGTTATTCTTCAATTAGTAGAGTTTTCAAGCTTGTTAAACTATTTTCAAAATTTATTTTTGAAAACCCCTACCTTCAAGGGCGGATGGATGGGCGACCATGCCTTGTATGCTCAAATTGAAAATCTATTTAAACATGTGCATGTACAGGGAGGTAGTATGAGTTATACACTTGTTCCTCATTATGTTTTGAATTGGTATCACAATTGATATTTTTATATTTGTATACTCATATGTATTTTCTATATATGTATGATTCAAACTCCAAATAGTATCAATTTCAATTGGTATATTCGTTTTCATATATATATATATATATATATATATATATATATATATATATATATATATATGATTTGATTGTGCTTACAATATCTTTACATCTTAAAGCACAAATTATGTTTATGCTAAGCTTGATTTAGTCTTTAATGTCAATTATTTTTCAGTTGGTATCTTATACAAGCTTATGCATAGTTTTCATTAGTATTTCATAAAGGGGAGAAATATTCATGTTTTATCTTTCAATCGGTTTTTATTTTCAATTGGTATCTTACTCCAAATCTTTATGATAAATAATGCTTTGTTTTCGTATATGCTAACATTTTCAATATTGGTATCAAAAATCTTAAATTGGTATCTATATTGATATGAGCTGTATTTAGCAAAAAATTTGATTTTTACTTTCAATTGGTACCAAAACTTACAATATATATACTTACAATTGGTATAAATAAAATATTTTCAATTGGTATTAATATTTACAATTGGTATCAAGATTTACAAAAGCGTACAATGTTTCATTTTCTATTGGTATCAAAAATTTATAAGATATTTTCAATTGGTTCTTTTGATATCTTAAAAATTTTTTTATTATTTGTTATCATAAATTGGTATCATAATGTTTCCATATATAACTTTATTGTTTGATTTAACAAAAAGAAGGAAAGATTTTTTTTGAGAATTTATTTATACCCTTTGTTGATGATTGACAAAAAGGGGGGGAGTATTTGGAGTTTTATATATGCATGTTTATTTTACTTCCTTATTTTATATAAAAAGGAAAAGAATTTTGACATATGCATGTTTATTTTTTCATTTCGTATCAGAGAATATATGTTTTGTTTATGCAAAAAGGGGAGAAATATTCCTCATTTAGACATATATGTGTTGTTTTGTTTATGAGCATTCATTGTATATCTTTATATTTATTGTTATGCATGAGTTAAGGGGGAGCTTCTATGAAGCTTATCTTTAATCCAGGCATATAGAACTCCATGAGTTTTGTCATCATCAAAAAGGGGGAGATTGTTGGCCCAGAGGACCATCACTCTAATTTTGATGACGATTAACTCATGTAGTTATAGTTTACTAATAATCTTGTGATATTTAGTTTCAGATATTTGATCAAGATTATAATAGGTGTTTGGCTTCAACAAAGGAGTTTTAGAGCTAACACATGTAGATTCAAGAGCCCGCGCGTCAAGATCGCATCTAGTACTCGGTTAGAGTCAAGCTCGTTGGATCGCGTTTGGATCGAGTCGGCTTGGAGACAAGAAGACTTCAGTTTGTTTAGTTTAGTTTATTTAGATCTTGTGTAAAGATTAGATAGTGTTGATATTGTCAAGTTCACATACACACACAAGTTTTTAAAGTTTATTGGTTTTGGTTTTCAGTTTAACCGGTTTTGGATTTCATGTCAAAAACATAGATATATATATCTTTTATGTATATTGGATTCTATCCATATGCAACATGCATCAAAGTTGTTTCAATATCATGTTTTTGTTTCCATATGAGTTTTGGAGAAAACGGTTTTCTATTTCAAAAATTCAAGTTTTGGAAAATACAGATCTTGTGTTTAAGCCAAATTTCAATAGCACAAAAATGGTTCAAATAGATTGTAATGTGTTGATTTTTGGTCACACATGTTTGGTATTCAAAGATCTTATATGAACTTATTTTTTTGGAATTTATGTGATTTTATGGGATATAATTGAAGATAAAAAGATAAGTTTTTAATCCCTGAAATTGTTTATCCTGGCCTTCTGTAGGACGACCGGTCCGGTCGACCAATGTGCACAAACATGCACAGGCTATTAGGCTGGAGGTCGGTCGACTGCCAGAGAGCTCTGCTTTCTGGATCTGACCGGACGGTCGACCGGCTGAGAGCTTCTGCTCTCTGTATCCAGGCCTCGGTCGACCGGGCGTTCAACCGATGGCACAACGGTCAGAAATCCGACCGTTGGCCGGTCGACCGGGCGGTCGACCAACAGCAGAAATTTTATGCTGTCTTGGTCCAACGGCTAGTTTTTGGATTGGGTTATAAATACCCATCCCTTTAGGCTGTTTTGAAAAAGAATTTCGAGAGCAAAATTTCCCATCATTATAAGTGTTTTAGCAAGAAGTTTTCAAAGAGTTTTTGGATTTAAAAGATCTATCTTTATTTGTTTTAAAGGGTTAGAAAATTCAAAGAAAAAGAGAAGTATTTGGGAATTGTTTTTGATCTTCATTACTGTTTTATCCTAGAAGTTTTCTCAAGTATTTTTCTTTGTGATTTTGATTTTCAAACACTTTATTTTCTCACACTTGAGCTATCTATCTATCCTATCTATTAGGATCTTGTTTTGTGAGGAAAATTGGTTTGTAGTCTTTGAGATCACCAAGAGTTGTAACCTTCCTTGTATTTGTGTTATCCCTCTTGTGTAGAGGTGATTGTGGAGGTTGTGTTTGAGTTGGTTGGTATCCCTCTAAGTGTAGAGGTGATTGAGGTTGGTTTGGCTTTGTGCCTATCCCTCTAATGATAGGTGATTGTTGTTTGGCTTAGTGCCTTGTCCCTCTAGTGAGAGGTGATTGTTGTTGTGCCTTGCCTCTTGTGTAGAGGTTGTATTTGTTGGAGAGAGGAGTTGTGTACTCCAAGTTTGTATTACCCAAATCCTCAGTGGAGGTTCCCTGTGTGGAAAGTCCTGTTTGGACGATTTAGTGAAAATCCATCTGTGTAAAGTCGGGGACATAGAGCTGGGTGCTCGAACCTCGAAACATATCTTTACATTTGTGTTTGATCCACTATCTCTAACTCTCTCTCTCTCTCTCTCTCTCTTATATTGTGCATTGCATCATATTGTTCATATCATATATATGCTTGGTTTTGATTGTGTGCCATACTTGTGTTAAACCAAGGGAGCTTTACATAGCACCTCAACTTTTATTTAGAGGAATTTAGAGGAGATTGTTTAGAGCCCGTCACCGGGAATTTGGTTACACTCTTTGGTTACACTAAGTGTGTTGCATTTAGTTTTTAATTCCGCATTATTTGTCATTAGATTAGCCATACACCTATTCACCCTCCCTCTAGGTGTACTTACAGGAGCTAGCCTATAATGGGATTTCACCCTGATGGCGACCCCTCGGGGAGCTCATGAAAGATGGATGCTCGCCCTTGTTAGTCGCTCAGAGCCAGCCTATAATGGGACATTCCCTGATGGTTGCCTGAGGAGCCAACTGCTTATACAGGTTTTCACCCTGACGGTGACCCCTCGGGGAGCTCCTGAAAGATGGATGCTCGCCCTCGTTGGTCACTCGGAGCCAGCCTATAATGGGATATACCCTGATGGTTTTCCGAGCGAGCCAACTACTTATACGAATTTTCACCCTGATGGTGACCCTTTGGGGAGTTTTTTGAAAGATGGAGGCTCGCCGATAACAGGCCAACAGTCTACATGGGTCTTCACCCTGACGATGATCTCCTGAGAAGTTATAGAAAGATGGAGGCTCACCACGACAACCTCCCAAGCAAGCCAGCTACCTATACACAACCTACCTGAAGACAACCCCGACAGCACAGCCTCAAAGCTAGGGTTCTTCCTCGCTTAGGTAATATATACAGGTATCCCTCGGGATCGAAGCTCACTCATGCAGAGTCATTCCAAACACCCCAGAACAAAGGTAGCATTCCAAGCAAACAAAACAACAAATCAAACACAAACCAGGCAAGATCCAAAAACACTTCCTTGTCAATTCTCCCTTTTATTACAAAATTCTTTCGATTACATCATTCAAGTACAAGTATGATTACATCTACAAGACTGATACAAGTGCAAGTTTTGGTGTTACATGTATACGCTCTTCCTGAGAGAAAACAAAAAATAGTATTCTCTGTCGCACCCCCAGCCTCGTCTGAGAGACAACTTCCACGCAAGCCATTTGCTGTGACCGAAGAGGCAGCAATACTGAGAAATCCCAGGAAGACACCAGTAAGAGAACCTCGACCATATTGCAGACTGAAGTCAATAAGGCGAGGAGGATACCAATGCCAAGACCGTGACCCCGAGCATGAACTTAAGAGAGGAGGAAGCCAGGGCATTGACACCTTATAAGAGCATTGATGGCCAGCCCTGAGATCGGAACAGTCATCAAATGCCTTTATGCTCCATGCTACATGTTCATTGCAAGAAGGACCAGACGAGCAGATCAGCTAGAAGCTAGTGCATTCACCGCCCTTCCTGATAGTCGAGCCTTATCGCAAGAACTGATACCACAGATGAACCCATTGAAAAAATCGACACCCTACGATAAATGAACTCCTGAATCAAAGGAGCATGGCCCTTCTCTCCATTCTTTCCCTCTCCTTCCTCCACCGGATGAAGAAGGAAGAAGACATCACCTCTTATAAACAAAATGAAATAAAAAAAGTGAGGAGCCTTCAAGAAGCAGCGCAAATCTTCTCTAATACGTGCGCTATTTATAGCAAGGAAGGAAGCTTAATCGTTAACCATTCAAAGCTCCAAATCCTAGAGAAAAATGAAGTATGGTCTGAGTTAAAACCTTACACGTGTCACAGATGGGACTTGGACTGTCGTGCAAGATACGCCGCACCTTCCTCAAAAATCGCCCACTTCTAGAAGCGATTGTTACTTTATCAATGCCGCAATAGATGGGACGTACATTTAAGGCTCTGCTAGCCTATAGAGCCATGCACGCCACTAACGACGAGAACTGAAAAGACAGCGGCCACTCGAAGCCAGATCCAGCAAATCTCTCCCCTCTCTATCTCTCAGAGTCCTAGAAAACCCCATGATTCCCAAGGAAGCATCCCCTGACCTCCTCCATATAGAAGGAAGCATAGGGGCATCTGCAGTGGTCACTTTCTGACCCGCCCAAGATCATGACACATGTCTGTTTATCTTCAAATAGATTTATGACACATGGCTGTATCCAAAACATCTGATCTAAAGCCCCTATCTAGTTCTAATTCCAAGTGGATCAGGTAGTTAGAAGAAGAGATAGATCTGGTTACTCGATATCCTTATCTCTAAGCCCAATCATCATTTAAGAAAGGCAGTTACCCCCTCGAGAACAATCTATCTTCATCTACAACCAGGTGTAGACCACCAGATAGAGATGGACTCTCTTCTATCTCAATTCAAGTTAGAATGTTTAGTTTAACTGCCCCAAGATAAAGAATATGAGTGTTCAAACTGAGCAGGATTCCTTAGCCTTATCTATTTGGCACAACTTGTATATATGGAAAAACCCTTCCAACATGAAGAGGACAATGAATTTGTATCCAGAAACCTAACACACCAGAGAACCCCCACCTGTAATCACCATTAATAAGGTGGAATCTCTCACCCCTCCATGATTTTATTCTCTTTTGGGTTTCCACGTAAGTTATGTGCGTTTGTAGTGATTTTTCTGGGATTTGATTTTTTCCATCCCCATTATTTTGGTGCGTGGATTGATTCCTTGGGAATTATCCACCGCAGTCGTCTTCCCACCTTCCTTGGAGAATGGAAGTTTGAAGTTTTTTTGTGTTTATTCTCATGATTGTGCTCTATTTAATTGAAGACTTTAAACCCATGATGATAACACTAAACTCATCCAGGCACATGAATCTATCAAACATGTATCACTCGAAGTACATATATACTTAAATCCAAAAAAATGTTCATAAACTATTGCACTAAATGAAAATGAAATAAATGAAGGGAAGAGAAAAATATATACATGTAATGCAATATATGCAGTTTTATGCAATGCAACTTCTTAATTGCAATTTTATTTGTCAAGGAGACCTTGGAACTCTATATTCCTCCACAATTTCCCTTTGATATTAACTGCATTAATGTAAATTATGCTCCTATTCTTTTTATCATTTCTTCACCATCTAATCGCGCTTCCCAGGCTCATATGTATGCCCCTTCCTTCAATATATGTGTTGTTGAAGATATTAGAATAGACTAACAAGTGCAAATGAAATGTTTTTAGAGAAAAAGAAAATAATATTAGGAGCACCAAAACAAAACTCATATCATATTATTTTGGTAAGGGTTCTCTGGTCTCATCCTATTTCTACCAAAAAGATAGTCTAATTGTTGGAAACTTGGAATTAACCAAGTGATTTTTTCAAAAATTTGAGCTAAATTTAGGCGTGATCTGTTACTAGAATCGAACGGGTGATGGTTGGAATGTGTTCTCCTTCCATTGGGGATGAATGTGGTATATTCACATGTTCAATTCCATTTCTAAAAGAATGAGATATTCAAGTCAGAAGTTGGTCTAAAACAAGAGGTAAATGGGACCAAAAAGAGTGAAAACTCTTTAGTCCAACATTGAAAGTGGTATGTGAATGGATGTGTCTGCTCGGTGAACTGACATGTCTATTCAGAACGGTTGCACCCATTCTGACAGAATGGATGTTTCTATTCGAGGATAACCTATTTCGGCCGAACAGATATGTCTATTCAGAATGATTGCGCTTCCAACCGAACATATATGTCAGTTCGGAAAGTTGCACCCGTTATAGCCAAAAAGTTTCCTCTGAATCCTATATAAAGTGCAGATTTTCACTCCAATAAAACACAGAATTATTCACAATTACCCAAACAACTCAGAATTCATTTGTTTCCTTCTTCTCCTCTCTGTATGCAATGTCACAAAAGTTCTCTACAAATTTGTTGTAGTCCTTTGGTTCGTTTCAACTTCTGGTCAAATGGAAGGTACGGGTCAATTTTGGTTCGACTGTACTTAATTTTGCAAAGTGCTACGCAAAACACGTAAATGAGTATTGTATCTTGGGAGGCAACATCCATTATGCTGTATGCACCGTAGTAGGGGACATAATTTTCTTAAGGAGATTTGCTTTACACGTAACTCACTCCAAAATCTGGTTCTTATCATATTAATTATCATGTAATTAACATTACTAAGAAAC
Source organism: Agave tequilana (assembly GCA_038442645.1). Lineage (NCBI taxonomy): Eukaryota > Viridiplantae > Streptophyta > Magnoliopsida > Asparagales > Asparagaceae > Agave > Agave tequilana. The sequence goes on from JAVJIF010008606.1 coordinate 87,960, forward strand.
AATGTCACGTGATTTAGGACATCGAGTAATGTACCGATGGGATAGCCTATTCATAACATCCCTTCCTTTCAAGAAGGATGTTTTAGGTTCAATTCCTGCAATTGTATCTCGAGCTTTTACGAAGTCGATCTCTCGCTTCAAGCTATCTGAGCCTTTTTGTTTCCCTAGACTCCATAATTTTTGGGCTAGCCTACTTTCACTCTTAAAGGCCCAGATAACGGAGAAGCTTTTACCTTCTTATTTTTTGTTATAAATTTATATATATATATATATATATATATATATATATATATATATATATATATATATATATATATATGGGTAAAGTGTTCCTAGTAGGTCTTCTTAGATTACAATCTAAGGAGGCGATTTAAAACTCCAATATCTCAATGTTTTTCACAATCTGAATGCATATTATCATCTTCATGTTCTATGGTGTACACATATAATAAATCACGTGATTTGAAGTTTGTTTATTCTCTTTCTTCGGGTTCAAACATTAACGATTTTTTAACCATAGAACAAAATGGAACGATTAGATCAATGAGTAAATAAACTCAAAATCACTTGATTTTTTATATGTGAATATTCTAAAACACGAAGATGAGGATGTGCGGTCGAATTGTGAAAAAATTGGGATATTAGAATTTTAAGCCATCTCCTTATATTGTAATCTAAGGAGACCTGCTAGGAACATTTTACCCACACACACACATACACACATATAGGGAATGGTTACAATACACCGTGTGTGTAACTGACTTAGTTACACACACCCTTTTAACCATACAAATTTTTTACAAGATGAGATACAAACAAAAAATGGGTATGTGGTCCCCATAAAGTTTAATAGCCTATTTAAAAACTATTTTTGTGTGGTGGAAACCTCTAATGTAACTAAGTTAGTAACACATAGGGTGTATCGTAACCTTACCTATACCTATAATATAAACATATATATATATATATATATATATATATATATATATATAATATATATATATATATATATATATATATATATATATATATATATATAGATAGATAGATAGAGAGAGAGAGAGAGAGTCTTGTGTAGTTCCGAAAGGATTCGAGATCGAATTCTTCCCGCTCAAATACAACCATACATCATCCGAATACAAGATCCATTCAGTTGAAATTGATCTATATTATTTCAAGTATATATAAACTAAAAATTAAGTATTTTAAATACTTTTGCCTATGCATAAAGTAAGGGAAAAACGGACGGCCTAAATAGTAAGTTGGTTAGTTTAATAGTGTAGAACATTTGGACCTAACAAAAATTGGTTTGAAGGGATTTTAAATGTTTGGATCTTGATCAAATCGCCGAATCGAGAATTTGTATGTCTAAAGATATAGATCTAACCAACTCATTACTTTTGGCCGTCCATTTTGTGTCACTTGATGGATGGGCAAAAAGTATTCAAAATACTTGATTTTTTTATTTTAGGTACTTTAAATATTATAGATCAACTTCAATGAAATGGATCTTGTGTTTGAATGTCGGATATTGGTATATGAATGGGAATGATAGGCTCGAATCCTTCCAAAAATACACAAGTGTGTGTGTGTGTGTGTGTGTGTAAACTCTTTAATCGTGTATGGACTATGGATGCATCATTGTGCTTCTAAAATGTAAGCAAGGCCAAGGGGGCAAGGTGTCAATTGGGTCGGGCCGACACGGCCAGGATAGCACTCGGGCCAGATCCATCCCGGGTCCGGCTCACCCCTGGGTCGAACCCGGGTCTGCTAAAGGTGGCCACGGCCCAAGCGGGTTGTGCCAGGCCCGTGCCTGACCCGACTTTTCCCAATGGCTCTAAGAGCTGTTGGGTTTTCTTTGCAGTCTGGCCCGACCTGGCCGACCAATTCCAATAGCTACTATTTCATTTGATAATGCTACAGAAAATACTGCAGCAATTGAGATTTTAAAAAATTATGTAAACTCATTTTGAATGGAAATATTTTTATGATCGACGTGTTTGTCATATTATTAACTTGTGTGTACAAGATGGCTTGAAATTAGTTAATGATTATTTTAAAAAATTAAGAGATACTATTTTATTTATTAAAAATAGTGACCCAAGAGGACAAACCTTAAGACAAATTTGTTCGAACTTTGGGTGACCTGCTAAAAAATTACTTCAAAATGTAAGAATTCGTTAGAACTCAACATATAGCATGTTGAGTAAAGCGATTCCTTATAAGCAGGCAATAAATAAGTTCATATCTATAGAATTATCTAACTGTTTTATTTTTGATGAGGAATGGGACATTTGTGATGGATTTATGAATTTTTGAAAAGTTTTGAAAGAGTTTCCTACTATTTATTATCTAACGACAAGTTTAGTATTTTATGAGTTAACTGAAATAACCAAAATATTTTCTCAATGTAGAAATAATGATTTTGTTCGAGATATTATTGCTTCTATGGAGATAAAATTTAATAAATACTTCAAAGAATTTCCTTTTATTTTTTATTTTTTTGCTATTATGGATCTTAGGATTAAATTTAATGGATGTAAATTTTTACTTGAAAATTTTTATAAAAGAATGGAATATGAGGATAGTCCTGCCCTAATAGGCAGATATTGATTCTCCTATAATAAATTTTATGATTTTTATGAAACTACTTATGGAAATAAACAATCTTCTTCCTCATCTCAAACTTCTTTAGCATCTATGAGTAGATGTTCATTATTTTCAGGTCTTTTATCAGCTTCTAAATAAATTAAAACTTTTGACTCTTTAAATGAACTTCATTATTATATCCAACGTGCTGTAACTCCTGAGATTGATCCAGACTCAGGATTTGATAAGTTTTATATTTTGACATGGTGTAAATCACAAGTATCAGCTTATCTTGTGCTTCCATCATGGCATATGATTTACTAAATCCTCCAGCATCTACAGTAGCATAGAGTTTGCTTTTAGTACAGGTGGTTACGTGCTGACTGATATGAGGAACTCTGACATTGGATGCGATCGAAATGATCATATGTAGGAAGAATTAGTTGGATGCGGAAAAGAGAAGTCAAAATAAAATAATTGACGATCTCTTCAAAGATTCTCTAGAAAACTCCCCCGAAAATAAATGAAGACTTTATTTTTTAATTTATGAATGATAAAATGTATGAAGACTTGTACTTTTTTATTTATTAATGATAAATTTTAAAAAAATTAATTTATACTTAAATTGTATAGGTATCCATTATCCATTTTATTGGATCATTAATAAAAAATTTAGATTTTTATTTCACAACTTGTAATTTTCTTTGGCCAATTTTTTCACTTAGTATAATTTATAGAAACTTTTAAATTATTTATAATTTTTCGAGTTTTTTGTTTTTTATTTTTAATAAGAGTCGGCTCGGGTCCAGGTCTGGCCCGGGTCCAGGGCTGGACCCGGGTTGTAGAAATGGAACCCGGGCCCAAGCTAGGCTGGGCCGCTGGATTTTGGCCGGGTAAGGTGGGCTCGGCCCGATCCGATCGTTGGCCTGCCGTGCCCGCATGGGGCCCGGCCCGTTTGACATCCGTAAGGGGCATCAATTACGAGATAAATAATTGTAGACAATCATAAACTCCACCAATTGATCCTATCAAGATAATTTGTTTTGAAATTTTTTTATTTTATTAATTTGAATGTTGGAACTTCTATTTTATTTTATTTTTTTCCTATTGCGGGCAAAATTGTAGGAGAAATTGAACTTAAAACTTACTACAATATAACACCATCCCATAATAACATTTCAATACACTCACTTACCTAACAACCATTATTGTCATAAATACAACAAAGGTATACTGAAACTTCCAGCGCCATGTTAACGCCAATGCGGCAAACAGATGTCGCCAAGTTCAGTCTGACCTATTCCGTCAAAAACTCTGCTGATGAACTCCGCCACTCTTACTCCTTATAGTTTTAATACCCCATTCCCGAATACATATGCGGATGCGTATCTCAATTTTTTCATTCATATTTTTCTCTTTTCTTCGTATTTATTTTCCTATTAGTATCACTTATGTTATTATTTTAGTATCGGATTTGGATTTCATGAACTCAGAGTTAGCCCGAGTACGAACACAGGACCCGATTCCAATAAAACTTCTTTACTGACCTTTCTGTAGTTGAATTGGACCTATTTCAGTTCCAGATATTCATTTTCAATTTTTGGGTATTTCAGAATTTTCTGAAATTTTTTGAATTATTTTAAAAATCTCCTAAAATCGGTATCGACCGGTAAGGCTGGTTGATTCTAAGATTTTTAATTTACAAACGTAGTTGAATTTCTCAATTTTCATATTGTTTTATAGAATCATATTCTCTATTTTAGTGCAATTTTGGGATTTTTCTGAAATTAGTCAAAATTCAGTCGAACCGGTGTCGACCGGTATCACTGATCGACTCCAAAATTTTTAATTTGCAAACCAGACTGAATTTCTAAAATCCGATTTCATAATTCTCCTCAGCTTATATTTTTATTTTATGAATTTTTTTTAGAACCGTTCTGAAATAGTCAAATTCTACCCAAATTAAATAATATTAAATAATCTTTTTTTTTTCTTTTTCTTCTTTCCCAATTTCTTCTTTCCTTCTCCCTAAGCCAGCTGACATTTCCACAGATCTCCAACCGACCTATCCCTTTCTCTCTATCAAAATCTATTTTATTCTCTTAATCTCTCTCTTTTTTAATTAATCCATTCCCTTAATTCCTTCTAACCTCTCCTATCTCCCTCACTTTTTCACATAGCCGACCAGCATCACCACCCTCCACCTCCGGTCATGCCCCAACTCCAGCGACACCCCCTCTGGCCACCGTTTCTGGCCATCCACTACCTCCTCCTTCTCCAATTACTATCCCCACTTCTAATTTCATCCAATCACCTAAAAACCCACCACCATCATCTTCTTCCACCTCTCAATTTTACCACCATTACCCAAATCAACCACCACCTCCTCTCAAATTCCACCACCACCACCACCTCCTCTGAAATTCCACCGTCACAACCACCTCCTTCCCCTTCCTCATCTTCTTCCACATCATAACCCGTAAATTTTTCATCTTTATCACCCAAATTCATCATCACTACTCTACTCCACCTCCACTTCCTTAGAGTGGTCAGCCCACCTCCTTTGGTGCCGCGTGTAGGCGCGCCACCCTAACTGGTGTGCAGGCTGGCCATCATTTGGCCGACAACCCGCGACTAACATTTGGCTGTAAGCTCCCCCTTACATCTCTCCTTCTCTCTCTCCTGAATATGAGCGTGTGAGTTGTATTCACTGAGTTTCTGGAGTTTGCTACGTATACCAAAATTTTAGGCAAGTACTCTTGCTTTATTTGGGTTTCCCTGCATTGATAGGTGAAAATTATATTTTTAAGAATTTTTGTGTAATTGTTGTATTTGTGAAAATTGTATTTATAGTGGTAAAATACTTGTATCGGTGCTATAGACTTTTGTTGTAATTTTTAAAAATTATGTATTTTTATGTATTTTTTGGGGCTAATGGTGCTGCAGGTTATAGGAGAAGACCCTCAGGATGAACTTTCCCTCCGGGGTTACGTTGTCTTGGGAGACCACCCTCGGGGTTATCCAATAGGCAAATGGCCAATGCCACCACCTTGCCCTCCCTTAGGGAGTTCGTGGTAACTTAATGGGTGGTTTGGTTTTAGCTCCCTGGTGGCAGATACCATTCTGTGTTACTGTATTATTATATTATTTTATATGTGTTGTGGTACTAACATCTTTTGTAGGTGCAACCCATTTCAGGTTACTACAGAGGATATGTTTAAATACACCTAGAGGGGGTGAATAGGTATTTTGCTAACAAAATGCAAGCTAAAAAAACTGCGTATGATGAATGATGCAAACCGGTCACTCAAAACAACAATTGAAGCCGAATTCCCCATGAAGGGCTCTAGAATTTCTCTTAAATCCTCTAGATTATGAATTGAGGTGCTCAATTGCCTCCTTATTGAAATGAGTAAAGACCGATAATGAAAGTGATGAAATGAAAGCAATAATAACATGCAAGATGAACAACCACGCAAGCATGAATAATGATAAGTAATAGAGAGTAAGACACAAGCAATTGCAATCACAAAGAATTTGTTTCGAGGTTTGAGCCATCGCTCTACGTCCTCGCCTTCACCACTATGAAGGATTTCACTATCCAATAAAGGATCTTTCACAAAGGGACCATACAATAAGGAACTCCAAATGATCTACACAAGACCGAGTACACAACTCCACCACTCAATCCTCTACATAAGAGGTAGCACAAAGCCAATTGAGGTTACAAAGCTCTTGGTGATCACTCAAGACTACAAACACTCTCTTACAAATTTCTATAGAGAAGAATATGAAATGAAGCTTAAGGAGTTATGGGAGAGTAGAAATTCAGTTAGAAAGAATTTAAGAGCTTGAAAACCAACTGAAAATAGTTTTGGAAAGATTGAACTTGGAGATTGAAAGCTAGAAAAACTTTTCTCTTTTGAAGTAAACTTAAGATTTTATTAAAACTTGTAAAACTTGTGTAATAAAACCAAACCCAATGACCCATATACATATAGGCAATAGATAAATACTATTAGTTAAGCATACCAGGTCTTTTGGGATGTGATTTGACATATAGAAACAAAAAATACCCATTGTAATACACAAAAAATAAAACAAATTTTAAAAACTAGCCGTTACTGTAGCTTTGGCAGCCTGTCGGTCGGGTCGACTGATAGACTAACACAGAAAAAGAGCTATTGACTCCGGTCGACCGCCCGGTCGATCGAACATCTGTTCAAAGTAGAAAACAAATAGAGACTAAAACTTAGCTAGTCAGTCGACCCTCGGTTGACCACATGGGGTTAGCGGTCGACCGGTCAGTCGACCGATAACGTGCATAAATGTGCACACCCCTTGGCCATAAGATCGGTCGATGGAATGGTCGACCGTTTTGGCCTGACATAGGCACGGTCGACCATTCAGTCGACCGACCTAGCCTGAAATACATTTTCAGAATATTTTTGAATTTCAAACTATTTTTGAAATATTTTGTATTGGTTTATCAGTGATATAACAATGTATATGCATTGAAATACATGTTTTAAACTTGATATAAACTTATAGAAAAAATTATGAGGCATGTACCAAAACCAAACATGCAAAACAACAATACTATCAAAACTTATATTTTCAAAATCGTATATTTTTGTGTGTGTAATTTCTTGAACATCAAATCTATATTCTACACTTTAACAAACTATTTTCTTACAAGGTTCTAGGTGACTACAAGTGTCTTCAAGCAAGCTTTTCCACTAGCAACGTCGAGTGCATTGAGCTTCAATCCTGTACTTGAATACCCTTGAGTCTTCAACACCTTTTTTTAGGGGAAGAAAACTCTTTGAATCCTTTAGAACCCTGAAACACACTAAACACTTAAACTTGATTAGTACTGAATAATTACATACATTTTATTATCACCAAAACCATAAACCGGTGATTGTAGCCTTCGGCCAACAATCTCCCCCCTTTTGATGATGACAGAACATATGAGTTATTTAAAATAAAAGATAGGAAAGAGCTTGAAAAAGCTCCTCCTCAAGCTATGCTATCTATCAAGTACAAGAAAACATTATGACTTTAAATTAATTTGTCAATATAAGCAAGTCACATATATATGTATATATAAAGAAGATACCAATTTATAATAATATGCATATATAGCCTACCATCCTTCCATTCCTCCTTCCTCCAAAAATAATATGCAATGAATGAAAATAATGAATCATGGCATTGCATATAAGCATGGTAATGAAAATGGATATACATAAGTTCATGAAGTACCAAAACAGGAAACTCAAAACTTAATAACTCAAATATCTCTCCCCCTTTTTCCCATGCATCAAAAAGGAGTAAAACAAAGAAAAATGAAATCAAGAGAGATACCAATTGAAAAAGAGATACTTGAAAAGAGATACTAGTTTGAAAAACCATGCATTAATTTAAAGATACATGAAACCATATGAAATATACGTGAAACAATTTAAAAAACTCATGAATTCAAAGTGCAAACATTTAAATCACCACAAATGAATGAAAATCTATTATAATCTAGTAGTTTAGTAAAAATATCCGCAAGTTGAAAATCGGTGGAAACATAATCAGCTTTAATATCTCTTTTCTCATAGTGATCTCTAAGAAAGTGATATCGAATCTCTATATGCTTGGTCTTACTATGTTGATTTTGCATTCTTGGTCATATGAATAGTACTAGTATTATTATAAAATATTTTAATATGGTCATAATGTAAATCATAGTCAAGGAGAGCATGTTTCATTCAAAGGACTTGCACAAAACAAGTCCCGGCCGCAACATACTCCGCCTCAGCGATTGAGAGGGCAACGGAATTTTGTTTCTTGGAAGACCACGAAATAAGGTAATTTCCTAGAAATTGACAAGTACCACAGTGCTCTTCCTATCCACTCTACAACCGACATAGTCGGCATAAGAATAACTCATCATGAGGAATTATCCGATCTTCAGATATCATAAACCCATTCTAATAGTTCCCTAAGATATCTAATAATGCATTTTACCGCAATCAAGTAGGACTCTTTAGGACAAGATTGGAATCTAGCACATAGACACTGTAACGCCCAGATCCGGCGAATACGTGATTGAGGCAAAACCTGCACACAAAATACCAAATTTCAGAACTTTAAATAAAAATGTGCAAGTGCTCAATTCTTACCGCTATAGCAAGTGGCTATGCGGGTCGTGATCCACAAGGAGGGTTTGCGATGGAAGCATTCAAGGTTCTTTATTGAAATCTTTATGAAGATAAAACGAAAGTTCTTCTTTGTTTTAAGTTAAGAAAATAAGAAAAGAGTTATGTTAAAGTTAGAAAGAAAACGGTAGAATGAGAAGGTAGAGAAAATCAGAAAATGATGAAAGCGATTATGTACAAATGAGTTGGGAAAGAAAGAGTTTGAAGATGAGGTGTTGGTGATTTAATCTACAGAAATAAACGAAAAGAAAGAAAGATAAAGAAGTACTCACCTAGTTTGGTTGATGACTTACTTGGAACCCTTGCATGTTCTACCTTGCTTTGGAGGCGTTCAACGCATAGGCCATAGGATCGAGCTCAGTCCCCGTTCGCATTATATCATCAAGCCTAGCAAGAATGAAGTGATACGGGTCTTGAGGAGGAGAACGTCTTCATGAACTATCGTTGGCACTCACATAACTTCGTTATACTTATGATTCTGGATTCACTTGCAAGCTCATCAAAAACAAAGAGGCAAAGTAGAAAGAGGAATAAGGAAACAAAAGGAAATATGAACATAAAACAAAAATATTTACCTTTATTACTTGCAGAAACAATGGAAGAAAGGAGGAGGGTACATCGGTGTCACTCTCAACATCAGCCTCTCTCTCTTACTTACATGAATCTTCATCTAACTTAAGCTTACATACAAATTACATAAAAAGAAAAGAAAAACCTAAACTATAAAGAATGAAAACTAGGCTAAATCCTATCTCTGCATTATCGTCCCTTTTTGCTCAGCAGAAAGCAGTATTTATAGGCATAACCCACATTAGGAGGATCCCGGGGAGATCGGGGGAGCAAACGCTCCCCCTAACTCCCCAACCAAGCCGCGAAACCCGGCTTTGGCCACGTTTTCACAGCCAGGGTGTGGCCAGGTGGCCACACCCTGTTGGTGGGTCGCCTGGTATTCCCTCCTGCTTTTATCTTCAGTTGGTTTCTTCGTTTGAGTCAGTATTGTGACGAAATGGCTTGGATTGCTTTAACCGATCGATTCTGAGAGGATTCTTCTCAACCGATTTTCAACCTCTTGATTTTTGCCCTGATTCAGTGAGTGCGAATTAATTCTGATTTAATTCAAAATTTGGTGGGCTTTTGGGCTCATTCTCTTCATCTCCTTAAGGACTGGGCCTGCAAATAAATTAAATAATTAATTAGGACAATGCAGATTTTATTCTATAATAAGTATGGAAATATGATACTAAATATGCAACATTAGCGACCAATCACACCCCCATACCTATCTTTTGCTCGTCCTCGAGCAAAATAACTAAACTATACTAAGGATTATTAGACCACTTTCGCAGGTCACGCGATTGCACTGAGCATGTGCAACATGCCGTTAAACCTCTAGGTTTCCCCTAGAGGACGAGTTTTGTCTCGTGAGGGTTTTCAGCGGATTGCACCCACAAAATCCATAAAGAAAGAGAAATAAAGAGTTAGTATTTTCAAAAAGCATTTTGAAAGAAAAATATTTGAAATATAATTGTAAGATCTAAGCAATCTATAAGTTATAGGAAAACTGAATTTTTCATTCCTAAACTTAGTCTCTATTCAAAAATTTGTTATCAATCAAAGTAAGGAGTTAAATTATACTTCTCATTTAGTCTATTACTTTACCTTAAGTCATATGCACCTTGTGATTGTGAAAATTTTGACTAAGGGTTCATTAACTCTAACTCTTATACCTTATTTATTTATATATATATGTTTTTTTTTGTGGTATTATTCCTTAGTTTTATTAGGCTTTCTAATCTGCCCATGTAACGAGCCTCTAATCAATGACTCCCAAACCAAACGGTCTTAGGGCACCGGGTGAGAAAATACCCCAAGGACTTAAGGACTCGAGCAAACAAGGCCACAAAACTAAGGATTTTATTATATGAACCTCTTTTAGGCGTGAATACTTATGCTTTATTAGGCACAAATACCCAGCTTAATCAGAGGATTTTTATATATATATATTTTTTTTTTTCAAACTTATCTAATCATCTTTCGCATAAATACTAAGGCTTGCTTAGGCCAAAGCACCTAGCTAATCAATAATTAGATTTGTTTGTATTTTTTTTTTTATGAGGCATAAGAATCTTTGTTTTTGAACCCTAAGTATGTAAGTGTATGAAGTGTGCATATTTCATTAAGGTAAAGATCAAGACTAAATTACTTTGACAAATTATCTTCCTAACTCTAAAAATCAAACAAATAATCTTATTTTGACTAAGTATAAGAAATCCTAATTTGGGTTTTCCTATTCCTTAAAATTAACTTAATTTCTTACAAAAAATATGTCAAAATATTGTTTCTATTTTCCAAAAAGTTTTAATAAAAAGAAAAACCTAAGTTATGTTAGAACCCTCCCCCACACCTATCTCATGCATTGTCCTCAATGTATGAATTAATGCATAGATGCATGAAAAAGACGAAAGGGAAGGAAATATTACCTTAAGGTGGTGTTCAGGTGGTGGTCTGATTGGTCCATGAAATGCGGCCCAATCGACTTTTCGTTGGGTTCGGAGGAACCCACCAGAAATTTCTTTAATATAACCCATTAGAATGATGTATCCATGAAGGATTTTTATTAAATATTTGACCCCATCTAATTTCCAAATTCCATAATTAATTTCGGAGTCAAATTTGTCAACCACCTTGTCCCAAAATGGAGTATGAAATGATAGAATGATTGACTTGGACTCAGGAAGTATAGGAACTAATACCAACTCAGGAAGGTGACTTAAGTCAAGTAAAGGCTCAGGAGTCGAGATTGGTTCAGGAAGTGGGTCCAAGTCAAGAAAGTGAAACTCAAGTCCACATTTATTTTCCAACAATGGAATGTGACTTAATATTTGTGATTCAAGTTCAGGAATGATAGGTGGGGGAATCAAAACTGACTCTAAAATATTACTCAAGTTTGGTAACAAAACAGGAGTCAATATTGATTCAGAAAGTTGAATTGGATCACAGATTTGAGAATCTAGGTCACATATCTCATTGAGTTCAATATCAAAAAAATGAGAACTTGCCAATTTGTCAATAGGATTTTCAAAAGTGTAAAATTGGTCAAGTTCAATATGATCATCAAGAATGGGTGATTCAATTTCATGATGAATTGGTACAGGATTTAATGTTGACTCAGGAAAAAGATTGAAATCAGGTGAAGACACCGGAGTCATTATTGAATCAGGAAGTAAAATTGAATCACTAAGTTGAGATTCATGATCATATTCATTTTCAAGTTCGATTTCAGGAAAAGGATAACTTGCCAAACTGTCAATATTCTTTTCAAAATTTGGAGTTTGGGCAAGTTCAAATGATTGTTCTGAAATGGAACCTTGATTTCCAAAACAACCTGACTCATTGGCTCTAACAGGATGGTTAGTGACATCAGAACTGGTCAAACGGTGAGAACGTAGAGATTGGACCATCATATCTATATCACGATTACGAGTGTTTTGAGCCTGAGTCATGGCTTCAAGCATCTTTTCATAGTTGATAGGTTCATTGTTTTGATGAAAAGATGAAGTATTGTCTTGGAATTGGTGGTGAAATTGTGAGTCCATCAGATTTTGGGATTTGTGTTTGGACTCACGCATACTCATTTTCAAAATTGATGGTCTTCTATTTTGGACTGGTGGAACTGAGTATGAATCTTGGACATATTGTGGACTAGGTGGTGAAGGAGGACAAGTTGGTTGAAAATTGGACTCGGGGGAGGTGAATCCCCACTGACTCTGTGAAGAGTTGAAATTATTATGGAAATTATGGTTATAAGACTGGGGACATGGGTTATATTGATTCGGATAAGACCAATCCGGCACACTAGGTTGGTTAAATTTATGATATGCCGGGTTGGTAATATCCGAAAATGAAGTCGGTGTGTAATATGGATTACTATTGAAGTTGAAAAAATTGTTATTATAAGCCATATCACATAATAGAATACAAACAAAAAGAAAGAAAAAACAAACAAATAAGCAAACAAATAAAAAGAAAAAATTCTAAACTAAGTTAGGGTAGACCTATGACCTAGACGACTCCTAACTGATTAGACTGTCCACGGGAGGTCTAATGCAGACTTTGACCATAAGCGAATCAGCCAGGTCAGGGTAAGATTGGTGGGAGGTTTTCCGTCAAAGACGTTCCTTAATTAAATAACCACCAACCTTCGGGCTTTCGGCTCTTAATCTCTTTCCTAGACACTGATTTGGCAGGAGTCAAATTTCAACACTTTTCCCCCTTAGGATAATCTCCTAATTGAGTCCGAGATGTACCTAGGGCCAACGTCTACTCATTTTTAGTTAGGCTTGGGTTAGTGAGTGCTTGGAATCTGATTTTTGCGCCAAGGAAGGGTGATTAAATCCCCACCTTATCTTGTTAATGGGTGGTGCCCTTAAAATCAATTTGTACAAGTGTACAAGAGATGTAAATAAGATTCACTCAAAGCGATGTAAATTAACCAAGAGATGAGTCCTATTCTAGATGCAATGCGAACGTACCTTGCTCCAGCACTCTTCAACAGTAAAAATAAATGAATTGAAAAGACATGTGCCTAAAATGCAAACGTCTAATCAATTTTTTATCTTTTTCAACGAGTATTTTACTGTTGGTTTATTAGCAGGCTTATGTGATGACATATAAGAAATAAAGATTTGCAGCAGCTAGGTTTTTGCAAAGAAATCAACTCTGCACAAAACCTGTTTAGTAGTCAACTCCTCTTTGCCGCGGATCCGCGGCTTTGGCCGCGAAAACGCGACAAATCAGAGGGCCCTTGGTCTTTGCTTTCTAGAGCAGAGGCCCAAGACCACTTAAATGTTACTGCAATCTTCTTTTCCTGCTTTGCTTGCCCTATAACCTGCAACAGAGAAGAAAATTCGTTTTAGTTCTAAAAATTTTCAATAAAAATAAGATTTCAATAAAAACCGTTACCCTCCCGGCAATGGCGCCAAAATTTTGATTGAGGCAAAACCTGCACAAAAAATACGGAATTTCAGAACTTTAAATAAAAATGTGCAAGTGCTTAATTCTTACCGCTATAGCAAGTGGCTATGCGGGTCGTGATCCACAAGGAGGGTTTGCGATGGAAGCGTTCAAGGTTCTTTATTGAAATCTTTATGAAGACAAAACGAAAGTTCTTCTTTGTTTTAAGTTAAGAAAATAAGAAAAGAGTTATGTTAAAGTTAGAAAGAAAACGGTAGAATGAGAAGGTGGAGAAAATCAGAAAATGATGAAAGCGATTATGTACCAATGAGTTGGGAAAGAAAGAGTTGGAAGATGAGGTGTTGGTGATTTAATCTACAGAAATAAACGAAAAGAAAGAAAGATAAAGAAGTACTCACCTAATTTGGTTGATGACTTACCTGGAACCCTTGCATGTTCTACCTTGCTTTGGAGGCATTCAAGCATAGGTCATAGGATCGAGCTCAGTCCCCGTTCGCATTATATCATCAAGCCTAGCAAGAATGAAGTGATATGGATCTTGAGGAGGAGAACGTCTTCATGAACTATCGTTGGCACTCACATAACATCGTTATACTTATGATTCTGGATTCACTTGCAAGCTCATCAAAAACAAAAGAGGTAAAGTAGAAAGAGGAATAAGGAAACAAAAGGAAATATGAACATAAAACAAAAACATTTACCTTTATTACTTGCAGAAACAATGGAAGAAAGGAGGAGGGTACATCGGTGTCACTCTCAACATCAGCCTCTCTCTCTTACTTACATGAATCTTCATCTAACTTAAGCTTACATACAAATTACATAAAAAGAAAAGAAAAACCTAAACTACAAAGAATGAAAACTAGACTAAATCCTATCTCTGCATGATCGTCCCTTTTTGCTCAGCAGAAAGCAGTATTTATAGGCATAACCCACACTAGGAGGATCCCGGGGAGATCGGAGGAGCAAACGCTCCCCCTAACTCCCTAACCAAGCCGCGGAAACGCGGATTTGGCCGCGTTTCCACGGCCAGGGTGTGGCCAGGTGGCCACACCCTGTTGGGGGTCGCCCTGGTATTCCCTCCTGCTTTTATCTTCAGTTGGTTTCTTCGTTTGAGTCCAATATTATGATGAAATGGCCTTGGATTCTTGGCTTTAACCGATCGATTCTGAGAGGATTCTTCTCAACCGTTTTTAACCTCTTGATTTTGCCCTGATTCAGTGAGTGCAAATTAATTCTGATTTAATTCAGAATTTGGTGGGCTTTTGGGCTCATTTCTCTTCATCTCCTTAAGGAATGGGCCTGCAAATAAATTAAACAATTAATTAGGACAATGCAGATTTTATTCTATAATAAGTATGGAAATATGATACTAAATATGCAACATTAGCGACCAATCAGTACGGAGACGTTACTGCGACGTATATACGCAGGTCAGAAATACCCTCACGTATATACGCTAAGCATCAGTACATGCAAGAATCAGAGTACGGAAGCAAGTGGTGCATTATACATTCCAACATAAGAGTACAATTACAAGGTTATTACCCGATGTGACAAATATTATAAGAATATTACATCACCAATATGGCGCAATTACGAGAATATAAGGAGAGGTACAAGTATGAACAGTACAAAAGGAGGCTCAGGCCATAGCAGGAAAACTCTAGAGCCGAGCAGGGGGCCTGGAAGGATAGGGCTCTGGACGGTCTGCTGGGGATCCACGCTTCAGCTGCACCACTCTGATCAGCAACTGGGAGAATCCACAAGCTCTAAGCTCCAAAACCTGGACATGAGGATCCAGAGGAGTCAGAACTCCCCGGCGAGTGGTGATGCGAAAGCCAGATGGCGAGTATAGATAAGCACACGTGTATCGATAAATCTGACATAAACTATGCATTGAAAATCATGTCGTGAGTACCAGCATGCAGGGGCAAGTAGAGAGACAGTAATTGATATGAAGCAGGGAATACTCATGATATGATAAGATGAGAGCAGGAGATTAGAGGAGTAGAACACAAGTGGAAAGACATGATATGAACATGTATAGTATAATAATCATAAAACCAGAAATCCAAAGTAAAAACCTGATACAAGCAAACATGGCAAAGCATACAATGGATCCATGGCTGGCATCTTTTATTATTATTACTCGTCCGACCTATATATCTAGGTATGTGTCCTGGTTTACATCTCAACACACATACATCCATATATAAGTAAGTCGAGGTTGGTTATTGGAAGCTTGATGAAGAACTGATAGCTCATACTTATAGTAATTCCCGTCCGCCCGGGACACAGCCATTGGGGGCCTGAGATCCCCCTAACCCGCATCTTCTGGGGGCCTGCAATCCCCCTAACACGAATCGTCAGTTTTTGTATTCCACTACTATAAGCAAGGCACCATACCGGCATCCATCACTTCCTCCCATTCTCCGTGCAAGTTATCCTTTTTATAGCTTATTAACAATATTATCAGATTTCGGGAATGAGTAGGATCATAACTGCTCATAATAAGAGTACATAACAAGCATAACGGGAGTTCATAGCAAGAGATCAAGTACTAAATTCCCGTAATGTGATAACCATAGGTAGAGAGTTAATCATAACAGGTATCAGGTTTTAATCATGACAGTAACAAGTGATCGGGCAGGTGACAGGTAATAAGTCATGTCATAATAAGGGACAAGTGTCAAGTAGCATTATATCAGGTGTCATGTGTTATATGCCTTGGAGGTGATTTTAGACGGGTGACAAGTCATACCATAACAGGAGACAAGTGATAAGAGATAACATAGCAGGAACATGTATCAAGTAGTAGCATGGTAAATGATAACACATCAGTTGTTAAGTTATATATAATGAAAATACAAGTTGACCCGACGAAGCGGAGAAATTCGAATGGAGGCGAGGACACTCTCCTAAATACGGAAAAATACTGTGAAATCCCCGATCTCCAGAATCCAGGTAATCAACGCGTAAACGCGTTCAATATAAAGGAGGAGAGAGAATGAACCAAGAGGAGAGAGAATGGAGACGCGAGAATCGCAGACGCGGGAGTCGCGTTGCGTAGATGTCACAAACGCGAGGTTCGAGACCCGCGTTCAAGTTATAATACGAGAAGAACACAGATGCGGGCATGAGCTCCGCGTCGTGTTGACACGAGAAGGACACAGGCGCGGGCATGGGCTCCGCGTTGCGTCGATACAAGAACGCGAAGGCCGCGTTATACAAATGTCAAGAACGCTAAGATTCGCGTTAAGGAATTTCCTGGACGCGGGGTGAGATCCGCGTTAGCAATCAACAGAGAGAAAGAGAGAGACAGGGAGAAGTGAGAGAGACGCAGGGAAGAGTGAGAGTGAGACGCAGGTTTTGGGAGGAAAACAGTGAAGGAAAGAGAAAGGAAAGGAAGGTAAAAAGAAAAGAAGGAAGGAAAAGAAAGAAGGAAGGAAGGAAAAGAAAGGAGAAGGGAGGGGGGATGGTAGCCGGCCATGGCCGGTGGTCGCCGGCGGCGGCCGGAGGTGGCCGGAAGTGGCCAGAGATAGCTGGCCAAAACCCCAAGCCCAAGCCAAAAAGGGTGCAACTGTAGTTCATTTAGAAAATTTAGAGTTTTACAAAAGGGGTTTCGGAGAGCGAAGCAATAGCTCGTTAGAAAGAGCTCTCTGAGGGGAGGAAGATGGCGTGGTTCATGGTGGTCAAGGTGGTGTAGGTAGTGGTGGGGAAGGTGGTGAAGTTGGTGGTGAAAGTGGGTTTCTTGGAGTTTCTTAGTGGAAAAGAGGAAGAAGAAGGTGGTGTGGAGGTGCTGTTGTTGTTGGAAATGGAGAAGGAGATGGAGGGGAGAATGGTGGAGGAATTGGTGGAGGAGATGGTGGTGGAAAGGAAGGGTGGCCGGCCAATGGAGGGCACGGTTTAGTGGGTGCTGTCGTTGGCTTGCTGTTGGAGAAGAAAGAAGAGAAAAAAATGAAAGAGAGAGAAGGAGTGGGGGTGTTTATATAAAGGGTAGGAATTATTATTACAAGTATGCCAATGTTTCAAAACAAAAGAGAAGCAATCAAATGAATCTTGCGTCTCATTTAATGAAAAGCCCGCGTCTCTTCAAAATGTAAACCTGCATCTGGCAATTGCCCAGACGCAGGGATGGAACTTGCGTCCAAGGGAAAACGCGAATGTTGCGTTTGATGAAAAAGACAAAAAGTCATGGTGACAAGTTGCAGGGCATAAGCATTAAATGCAGTATGGAGAGGATCTCTGCATTAATTATTGAATTCAGGTTAGGTGAGCCCCGCGTCTACAGAGGAGAGAGAAATGGAAAAAGAGAAAAGTAAAATAGCTAGATAAAATTCCGGTATCTGGGAAAACACCGAAAACTCCAGAAAAGTCCAAAAATTTAAGTAGCTTGGAAAGCTTCCCAAAAATTCTCAAAAATAATAAATATTATTTAAAGATTTTTGATGAAATCGATTTTCAGAAATTCAATCCCATTTTCATAATAAAAATCCTAACGTCGACCTTTGACACCGGTCTGCACCAGGTCGGCCGGATTTTGATAAAATCTGAAAAATCCCAGAAAATGCCTGAAAGGAGAAAATATAATTCTAAGAAGAAATATGAAAGCGGAATTCAAAAATTTGATTCCAATTGCAAACTAAAATTCCTGAAATCAACTAGTGATACTGGCCGACACCAAATCCAGTGGAATTTTGATAAATTCAGAAAAATCCTAGAAAAAGGATTTAGATAGAAAATATAATTTTAAGAAGTTATGGGAAAGCCATTTTTAGAATTTCAACTCCGTTTGTAAATTAAAAATCTGAGAATCGAGCAGCGGTAATGGTCGACCCCGGTTTTGAAGATTTACAACTAAATTCAGGAAAATTTTAGAAAATCATGAAAAATCTAGAATATTGGAACACGATATTTGAAACTGAAATCGGTAAAATTAGAATAGCAGAAAGACCAAATCGAGCAATACAGATCCAAGGCAAAATAATAATATAAATAATTCATAATACAAAACAAATACAGGAAGTAAATCAAAATACGATCGAAAAATACGAATACGCAACTAAGTACGTATTCTGGGAGCGGGGTGTTACAGACACACACTAAACATAATATCCAGCCTACTAGCCATTGATTGCACACATTTATTGCATTATTCTTTATTACATTTTAACATTTATCATATAATAAATCTGCTAAATTTCTTGTCTTAAATGTCTATTTTGCAGAAGATAATTATGGGGAGAAAGAAGATAAAATCAAATAAATATCAGTTAACTAAATCTATTTGGTTAGAGGAGGATGATCCCAAATCCAATTGGTTAAATTCAGTTTTTGGTGAATCAAGTGGTTAAATCTAAAGATCAACCGAGGATAACGTCAAATACAGAGTCCAAATCCAAAGGGATAAATGGATAGAGAGAAGATCAACGGATGAGATGAAGCAAATTTGACTTAGATTCTGACTGGATATATTTTAGTATTTGAATCATAACTTTTGCTAACAAAATTCATATCTAATGATTCAAGATGATCCAAAAAGAAGATTAAAGGGCTACAACTCTTAATTGATCACTATTTCGAATTCTCTCATTTGATAAGTTATATTTAGCAATCAACATGCCAACAGGCTGCAGATCAGAACTGAATATCCACATCAAATCAAGTTTGGAGATAAAGGGAGGATTCAAATTCAGAAATATCCAACTTCCCCTATCTTCATACTTCTCTAACCTCTGCATTTCTCCGATAAATACCTGCAATCTCAAAGGCAAAAAGGAACGACCAAGTAGAGAGTAGAATTTAGGCTAATTTGTAATTTGTAACTTAGGTTTTTTATTTTCTTTCATGTAATTTTTATTTTCTTTATGTAACTGAGAGGAGAGGATACTTTCTTGGAGGAATGAGAGCAAGCTTGTACTGAAGGTGACACCGGTGTAAGTGATCTTTTCTTCCATTGTTATTTGAATCGAATCGAAGTTTCTTTTTCTTCTTTACTCTTGTTTTTGTTTACTTCCCTCTTCTGTGTTTGTAGATCCAAATGAAATCGATAGCTTCGAAGTTGCCTTGCCCTTGCAAGTGTCGTTGATGGCTTATGTTGATGGATGTCCATTTCTATGATAGTGTAGCTTTCCCCTTCAATTCATAGTGTAATACGGGAATGGCCAAGATCCTATTTGTCATACTTCGATCGCCTTCAAGAAAAGGTACATCGTCGATACGAGTCAAAGGTAAGCAAGCGCCGAAAAGGTAAGTAACTTTTTTAGGTTTTAGTTTTTTTTCTTTTAATTTTAGTGTAAATTACCAACACCACAATCTTCCAAATCTCTTTCTCTCTTTTTAATTTCTTTGTATATATTCATTTCTATTTTCTCCACCTTCTCTATCTACCACTTTCTTCCTAACTTAACTTTAACATTTTTTTCATTTTCCTTTTAAGAACTAAAAGAAGATCTTTAACCATTCTTTGCAACCTAAAAAAGAACTTATTAAAAAGCTTCCATCGCTAGTTCCTCCTTATGGATCACGACCCGTATAGCTACTTGCTATTGTGGTAGAATTGAGTACCTCGCACTCTTTATTCTTAAGTTCTGAAATTCTGTATTTTGTGTGCGGGTAAAACCTCAATCAAATTTTGGCACCGTTGCCGGGGAGGGACGGTAAGTAATTCTCTTTTTAGTTTATATTTTTGGTTAATTTTCTTCTTTGTTCTTGGCGTACAGATTTAACAACAAGAAATTTTTACTACAGTGGACATATAAGTGGCCCTGGACTCTGCTCAAGAAAGCAGAGCCCAGAAGCCCTCAGATTTGCTACATTCCTGTGGCAATCTGAGTGAACTACTAACCTGTATTTTCTGCAGGTTGGCTGAATTGCATAGTTTAATATCTGTACCATTTATTTCCTTATTTGACTCACTGTATATACATTTCTAACATAACAATAAAAAGTTGATTGTAAATACTAAAAATGATTTAGACTTTGCATTTAGGCACATGTCTATTTCATTCCATTTTCTATTTACTGTTGAAGAGTACTGGAGCCAAGGTATATGTGTATAGCATTTAGTATAAGATTCATTCTTGTATGAAATATTGCTTGAGTGTTACTTTTTTCTATATACTTGTACACTACACTAAATTGATTTAAGGGCTTGTCCTATAAACAAGATAAGGTGGGGAAGTCATTACCCTCCCTTAGCCCACAAACAATCTCCTCACTCACTAACCCAAGCCTAACTAAACTGAGTAGACGTTGGCTCTAGGGACATCTCAGACTCAAATAGGAGACTGACCTAAGGGGAAGTTGATTTGAATCTGACTCTTACCAAATCAGTGACTAAGGTTGGGGATTGAGAGGCGAAACCCTGAAGGCTGGTGGTTAAGGCTGGGGGTTTGGCTTAATTAGGCCCGTCGCTTTTGCGCGGATACCTCCCACCGATCTTGCCCCTACCTGACCGATTAACTTGTGGTCAGATTCAGCTATATACCCCCCGTGGACAGTCTAACTAGTTAGGAGTCATCTAGGTCTAAGGTTTACCCTAACTTAGGTTAGATTTTTTTATTTGTTTGCTTATTTGTTTGTTTTTCTTTGTTTGTGTTTTACATTTATTGTGTGATATGGCTTATAACAATAATTTTTCTAATTTTAATGGTAATCCATATTACAACCTGACCTCTTTTTTGGATATTACCAACCCGGCATATCATAATATTAACCAACCTAGTGTGCTGGATTGGTCTTATCCGAATCAATATAACCCATGCCCCCAATCTTATAACCATAATTTCTAAAATAATTTCAACTCTTCACAGAGTCAATGGGGAGTCACCTCCCCCGAGTCTAATTTTCAACCAACTTATCCTCCTTATCCACCTTGTCCACAATATTTTCAAGATTCATACTCAGTTCCACCAGTTCAAAATAGAAAACCATCAATCTTGGAATGAGTATGTGTGAGTCCAACCAACAATCACAAAATCTGACGGACTCACAATTTCACCACAAATTCTAAAACAAAACTTCATCTTTTCAAGTCCAATCGCAATAAAACGATGAACCAATCGACTATGAAAAGATGCTTGAAGCCATGACCCAGGCTCAAATCGCTCGTAATCATGACATCTAATATAATGGTCTAAACTCTCCATTTTCACCGTTTGACCATTTCTGATATCACTAACCATTCTGTTAGAGCCGAAGAATCATGTGTTTGCGGGGGAAAAATCTCGCGTAAAGTTTCCTTGAATCAACTAAAAGTTTACAACGGACTAATACTCCGATTACACGGGAGGGAGGATGTTGAGTCTTGAATCCTCCCTTTGTTTAGTGTTGGGTTCTTCAAGTGGCGGTGGAGAGTGAATCTTGTTCTCCGTTGACCGGATGACCGTCGGGATCGTCAGGGATCTTCTCTTTGGCTGGTAGAAGGAGTAGCACAGCTCTGTCTACTAAAACTCTCAAAGAGGAGGTAGGCAAAGGGCAACTTGTTCGTGGCAAGCTTGTTGAAGAGTTTAGCTCTCTCCTACTTCTCTCTCTGTCTCTTGTATCGTCCCCCGTCTGTCTGTGTGTCTGTCTCTTTCTCTCCGAGCGCCTTCTCTCCTCCTCTTGTCGTCCTTGTTGGTCCCCTCTTTTTTCGTTTATAGCGACGGGGCTATTTATAGAGGTTCCAGGGTGAATGTGCCCCCTAAAAACGCTCCACAATGAGGGGCCAACTTCCCCGCTTCCCCGCTATATGGGCGGTGACTGGCCCCATAACCAGGGCGGTTGTAACCGAGGCGCGGGTCTTGGACCCTCGCGCCCTGAAGTTGAGATGCGGGTGTCGAGCCCACGCGCCTTGAGGTTGAGACGCGGGTGTCGAGCCCACGCGCCTTGATGTTGAGGCGCGGGTGTCGAGCCCACGCGCCTTGATGTTGAGGCGCGGGTGTCGAGCCCACGCGCCTTGATGTTGAGGCGCGGGTGTTGAGCCCACGCGCCTTGATGTTGAGGATCGGGTGTCGAGCCCACGCGCCTTGAGGTTGAGACGCGGGTGTCGAGCCCACGCGCCTTGAGGTTGAGACGCGGGTGGAGAGCCCACGCGCCTTGAGGTTGAGACGCGGGTGTCGAGCCCACGCGCCTTGATGTTGAGACGCGGGTGTCGAGCCCACGCGCCTTGAGGTTGAGACGTGGGTGTCGAGCCCACGCGCCTTGAGGTTTAGACGCGGGTGTCGAGCCCACGCGCCTTGAGGTTGAGACGCGGGTGGAGAGCCCACGCGCCTTGAGGTTGAGACGCGGGTGTCGAGCCCACACGCCTTGATGTTGATACACGGCTGGCCATCATCAGTCCTGCGTCCAGAACTTGAAACTCTGCCTCTTTTAATGGCTTGTCTTCTAATGATTTTTAGACAGCCTACAGAACCCCCTCCAAAGTTTTCGATATTCCGCAGTTAACTGGGACGGATTTCGAAATACTTTGGACTCTAGCTGAATTCACCTCTATGACTGGACTGTTAATGCTTCGGGTTTGATCTTATCTGGAGTTGGTCTTTGTGAGTGTACTGTTGAACTCTTTGAGGCCACCAGAGCTGATCGTGTTGAGTGTCTAGATACACAGTCTAAACCTCCCCGATTGCTTTTAGTCTGTCGTGGGCGCACTTTAAGCCAGGAGTGGACGATCGTCTGCTTGTGCCAGTGTACTGTTGAACTGATTTGCAGAAGCAAGACTGAACGCCAGTTCTTCTTTGAAGAGCAGAGATAGTACTGCTTTACAGACGCGACTTTCATGGGAAAATGCGACTGATATTCGATTGGGCAGACGCGATGCTAGGCCGGATTGGAAGGATGCGAACTTCGGAGAGACGCATCCTTTTGTGTAAGGGTGCGACTTTCTGGACGCGGCTTTCTCATCTGCGTCTTGATGTAACTTCCCAGGCGTTAAATGCGGCCTGACTTAAAGATTTCATGAGATCTTTGAATGTCAAGTCTTCACTGACGATTGGGAAACCGGGTCGTCCGTTGTTTCCCGAAGCAGTTGTCCACGCGTTGGTTCCTCATTGGACTCAGGCGTTAATGCCTTTTAATGCAAAACTGGCACTGGCGGTTTGAGACCAGCGTCTGCGACGCTTCCCGAAGCAACGTTCCACGCGTCAGACTCCTATTGGTCTTTGACGATCGTGCGGTCATTAAGGCCGACGGTTTTGATTAATGAACGATTAATGACAGTTATCAGGGGCTGCCTATAAATAGGGGTTCCTTCTCTCCCTTTAACAGTCCATACTGTGTCCTTTTTGAGAGCGAGTGCTCTGAGAGTTTCTGTCTTCTCCCTTCAAGGACTTCACCAGGGGTTTGCCTCCATGGATGAAGATGACCCAGAGCTTTCATGCTTTTGTTTGGTCTCTTCAGAAGATTACCACTGTCAAGTGATTTCAATAACAGAAAGCGTCTCTCTGAACTCCTTTTATGTCCGCGCTTCGATGCAGAGAGTTACACTCTTAATAGAGGCCTCTGCGGGTACGCCTTCTTGGTTTGGCATGACATTTTTAACTCAGCCAGGTTTGAACTTTGATATCTCTTAAAGAGATATTATCATCTGGATGAAGTCTTAGTTGGTGCATTTCTTTTCTGGAATTTGCGCCATCGACTTGAACTTCTCTGGACGCGAGCACAGAAGTCTTTGGCACTTGGTGCCGACTTTGCTCATGAAGCTCGCGTTTTAAGGCCACTGACTTGGATGAATTCCAACTCGGGTTGAAGGTTTCAGACCCGAATCTTGTAACTCCTGTTCATTCAACAGGGAGATGGCAATTTTTGGCGTCTGATTCTCTTCGCGCCTGGTGTGTTAGACGCAGATGCAGAAAATTGGACTGCGTTTGAACCCTGCGTGTATCACAGTTTTAACTCGCGTCTGTTTCTGTCACCGCGGAAGTTTGGCTTACTGCGTGGGTTATTCCCGCGTCTGCAGTCTTCAGCAATAACCGCGTTTGTGACTTAGTCTTCTTCTGTCGAAGTATACTAAGCTCTGAATTGTCTAATTCCCTTGTTTATTCCTTGCAGATAGGCTTGATCGTCTTTTTTCAGGTTCGTTGGGCCCCTGGAAGAATATTTCGGCCGGCGAACTCGTTCGATGTTCGTCCATATGGGAATATATTATGGTCCTCGTCGTCCACAAGGGAATATATTATGTCCCTGACGGGGACTCAACCCTCGCCAAGGTCTCTTCAGATCCAATGCACCAGTCATGCCTGCTGGCAAGGGATGGTCAGGGTGAGTATGGCGGCGAGGGGGTCACGGTGGATATGGTGGCAGATAGCATCCCTTCCTCTCTCACCCCAGAAGTGACATCGAGGACTCTTCATGTCTGCTGGATGGCCTGCTGGGGAAAGAGATGCTCATGAATGAAGGGTTGCAGGGCTTTCTGCTGCCACCGGACCTCAAGAACACCATTGCTCTTAGCTTAGTCAGCTAGGGCTCTTTCGATGTTTACATCATGCATCGTGGTGTAACCAGCTTCTGATTGTTGCCACAATGTCTGATTCTGTTTTGGCGCCCTTCCCAACGTCTTGTACTCGGAATCAAATGCAGCTTTAAGGAGTGAGTGCAACCTCTGAGAGAGAGAGGGACTTCTTTGTACTCCTTAAATGTAACACTCAATCTTACTGTATAAGAGAGCATTTTGTATCACTTTCATGTATCACTTTCATATGCCTGGATATAAATAAAAGTGACATTTTTCTTTTTGTCTCTTCTATTGTCTTGAGCCTTTTGTCTTCAGTTAGACGCATAGAAGCAGAAAATCTTTGACTTCGTCAAAACTATGATGATAATCTTAATAAGTCAAATTTTGTAGGGAAAGATCCTATTTTAGGAACTTTCACAATACTGTCAGAGGTGTAATATTAACTTGACAAGAGATAGGATAATTTTGTGGACAATCTATAAAGGAGAATGACAAGTGAAACTCGTACCCCCAGGGAAAATGGACCTTTATCAAGGTTTAGGATTCACTTGATTAAGTTTAGCTGGGGAGTTGAAGGAAAACACTGTTAATGGTGTAGTATTAACCTAACAATATTTTTAGGTAGATTTGTTATTCTATTGAAGAGAATAACAAGTGAGACTAGACTCGGAGGGAATCTAGGAAAATCTTTACCGTTAGAGGTGTGATATTAACTTAACGGGTTGAAAGTAGTCTTGTCAGAAGTGTGATGTTAACTTGACAAGAATGTGAATCAGAGGTGTAATATTAACTTGACTCAGAAACGTTTCAGCTTTCGTTTGGGAAAACTGAAAGTGTCACTGACATAGGTGTGATTTTTAACTTGCTAGTGATGGTAATGCTAGAGGTGTAATATTGAACTTGGCATTGGTCATCTCAACTCCTATACGGAAGTTCGAGGGAAATTCATTGTCATAGGTGTATTGTTGAACTTTAACAATGACTTAGATGCTAGAGGTGTAGTGTTAAACTTAGCATCGTTCATTTCAGCTTCGATATGGAAGTCTGAAGGAAAGTGACTATCAGAGGTGTAATATTAACTTGACAGCAACTTGACTACTGTTAGAAGTGTAATGTTGAACTTAACAGTAATTTGTCAGAGGTGTGATGTTAACTTGACAAGAATTAATTTGCGATACGAGCAATTTTGAGGACCTGTCATCCTATTGATGAGAATTGACAAGTGGAGTTTGGAATGTCAGAGGTATAGTGTTAACTTGACAAATCTGCAAGTTTGTTACTCTGTGTAGAGTTAACAAGCAAGAGTTGTACTCAACAAGGAGTATTCATTACCAGAGGTATAGTGTTAACTGGGTAATGATTGTATTTGGTAGACCTACCATTCTGTGGGTGAGAATTGGTAAGGGATTTTGGAGGGGAGAGTGGAGTTAAGTTCACTTAGGATTTTTAGCAAACCCTCAGCTATCAACGGATTTGAGGTGCCTTTACCAACTACCATTTGAGTTGGGCTAGCCATGCTATTCTCCTCAGCATGATGAGTTGTCGAAGACTTATGTTGGGCTTAGAAGCCAACATTTTCCTCTATCCTTAGCCGTCGGAGGCATTGGATCAAATGAAGAAGCTCTTCTTGTTTTGATCAGAGGTGTATTTTTAACTTGATCAGAGGAGGAGTACTATTAAGGATAGTACTTCTTCAAGAATCTGCCATTGATCGGCATCATGAGCGTATCGCCATTTGAAGTTATGAGGCGATACGATCCATTTGAGTAGACTGACTCCACTATGAATGGTCCTTCCCATTTGGGTTAGAATTTACCTTTTGTCTTGTGCGTCATCACCATGGGTCTTCTGACGGCTAAGACTAGATCGCCTTTCTTGAAAGTTCGCACTTTAACTTTCTTGTTGAAGGCTCTGGTAATTCGAGCCTGGTAGAGCTCGATTTGCTGTTGGGCCTGCAGACGTTTGTCATCTAAGGCCTCCAATTCCTGGAGCCGCTGTCGATGCTTCTCCTCGGTTGTCATCTCCGCTGTCAAGGCGACGCGTAGAGATGGGATTTGGATTTCCAGTGGAAGCACGGCTTCGCACCCATAGACCAAAGAAAATGGCGTAGCTTTAGTTGGGGTTCGCACAGTTGTGCGGTAAGCCCATAAGCATTCACCCAGCTTGTCGTCCCAGTCTCGTTGACTTTTCGAGACGAACTTCTTGAGAAGCTTGCCAATAGTCTTGTTGAAAGCTTCTGCGAGGCCGTTGGCAGCAGGATAGTATGCCGTTGAGGACACACTCTGGATTCTGAACTTAGCGCAGAATCTCTGGAACGCCTGGCTGATGAACTGGGGCCCATTGTCATGGACAATTCGCCGACGTACACCGAAACGGTAAATAACGTGATGTTTCATAAACTTGATCACGTTAGACGATTTTACCTCCTTCAGAGGAATAGCTTCGGCCCATTTAGAGAAATAATCGGCTATTGCCAAAATAAACCGATGTCCCTTTGATGATGGTGGGCTGATAGGACCAACTACATCCATCCCCCACATTTCAAATGGCCAGGTAGAGGTCGTAGAGTGGAGGTACCCTGGTGCTTGATGGATGAAATCGCCGTGCACTTGGCAGGCGTGACATCTTTTGGCATAAGTGATGGCATCGGCAATCATCTTGGGCCAGTAGTATCCCAATCTTTAGAGTCAATGTGCCAGTTTTGGGCCAGGTTGATGAGCTCCACACATGCCGTCGTGGGCTTCTTTCAATACCTCTTGAGCCTCCTTTGGTGAGAGGCACCGGAGCAAGATCCCGTCATGCGATCGACGATATAATGTTCGTGTAATCGCATTGTAGTAAAATTTAGGGGCTTTCCTTCGAATGGCAGCCGCTTCCTTGGCGTCCTCAGGCAGGATGCCATACAAGACATAGTCGATATAGGGGAATCGCCAGTCTTTAAGCTCTGGCCCGGTTGACAATTCCAGCGCTTCTTTGCCTTGATACTCTCCCTTTGACTTCTGATAATCTTCGAGGGCAGTTCTCGGGCAATACAGGTCGTGGCTGTAGACGAATACCTTCTCCATTGCTCCAGCTGGAAGAGCTAAGGAGGCAGCGAAGGATGCGAGTGCATCTGCATGCGCATTTTGCCTGCGCGGTACATGGTCGATGTAAAAGTTTGAAAACCTCTCGGCCATGTGGATAGTTGCGGAGTTATAGGGTATTAGGTCTTCATGTCTGACTTCGTACTCCCCGCGAACTTGGCAGACGATGAGCTTAGAATCACCGTATGCCTCGAGATTTTTAACGCCAATCTCATCGGCGAACTGCATCCCAATCAGGAGAGCGTTGTACTCCGCTACATTGTTGGAGCAAGGCTCAGTTAATGAGACAGCTCGGGGAATCACATAGTTCTGTGGCGTGACGAGTACTACTCCTACCCCCGCTACGATGTGTCCCTTTGGGCCTGTTCTGGATGCACCGTCGAAGAAAAGTTACCATACTTGACCTTCGAACGATGTCTGAGTCAAGCAGACTTCAACGATTTCATCTGGGAGATCCTCGTAGAGTTTGGCTGCCCTCGGATCCAGGTGTTCAGCTAAGAAATCTGCCACCGCTTGTCCTTTAATGGCTTTTTGTGGTAAAAAGTGCATCTCATATTGGGATAGCAATATGGCCCATTTTGCCAGCCGACCGTTTAATGACGAAGGCTTAGTCATAAGTAACCTCAGGGGGTTGACTTTTGATATGACGTTTATAGTTTGGCCTACCAAATAGTGTCGCATTTTCTGAATGGCGAACACCAGTGCCAAACATTCATTCTCAATCGGATTATACCGATGTTCGGCTCCGATCATTGTTCTACTCAAATAGTAGATTGCTCGTTCTCGTCCTTGATCATCATTCTGAGCTAGTAGAGCTCCCAAAGAATGATCCATTGCTCAGACGTATATCAGGAAAGGTTTTTCGGATACCGGAGCTGCAAGAACTGGTGGTTGTGTGAGGTATTGTTTAATTTTCTCAAATGCTTGTTGACAAGCGTCGTCCCAAATGAACGAGACACCCTTCTTCATTAGCTTAGTGAAGGGTTGGTACCTTCCGGAGAGGTTTGATATAAACCTGCGGATATATGCCAATCGTCCTTGTAATCCCCTGAGCTCCTTGAGGCTTCTCGGGGGTTGCATCTCCTGGATAGCGTGGATTTTTTCCGGATCCAAATGGATTCCTGTGGAAGTTACAACAAATCCTAGGAATTTGCCACTGGCCACCCCCAGGAAGGACTTGGTGGGATTCATCTTCAATTGATGAGCCCGCATGATATCAAAGACAACCTTCAGGTCAGATATGTGATCATCTTTAGTGCGACTTTTCACCACAATATCATCAACATAACATTCCACCGTTTTGCGCATTTGCCGCTGGAAAATGGCGTTCATGGCCTTTGATATGTTGCCCCCGCATTCTTCAGTCTGAAGGGCATTACGGTATAGCAATATACCCCTAGAGGTGTCCTGAAGGAGGTATGATTTTCATCATCAGGATACATTTTAATTTGATTGTATCCTGAGAATCCATCCATGAAGGACATTCGTTCGAATCCACAAGTATTGTCAATCATGACATCTGTGATTGGCAGTGGGAATTCGTCTTTGGGGCAAGCCTCGTTGAGATCACGGAAGTCGATGCAGATCCGGATCTTCCCGTTCTTCTTGGCAACTGGGATAATGTTGGCTACCCAGTCGGGATGTTGTTCTTCCCTGATGAAGCCAGAATCAATAAGTTTTCTGACTTCTGATTGAATTGCCTCCATTATTTCTGGACGGAACCGTCGCTGCTGTTGTTTGACAGGTTTTGCGTCCGGATTGATGTTGAGGCGGTGCATAGCCACTTGAGGATCAAGTCCAGGCATGTCCTCGTAATTCCAGGCGAAGACGTCTATATACTCTTGTACAAGAGATATTAGATCCTTCTTCTCCGAAGGTAACAGGCCGTCGCTTATGAAGATGGGCTTAGGATTGGCCTCATCTCCTAGTTTGATTTGAACAACCTTGTCTTCAGTGGGTGGCTCGCGCTGTTCAAAGCGGGTATCCCAAAGAGTATTTAAATGTTTGATCCAAGGATCTGTATCAGATTGGATCATTTCTTCATCTCCGTCTTCCAGGTGGCTTGTTGAAACCATGTTCACTGCAAGTTCTCTGAAGATGTTGCCGACACTGACATCCGACTCCCACGATGACGTGCTTGAAGAGGAATTATGCCCTGATGGCCCTCCAGAATTAGAGGCTGATGGGATCGGAGTCGATACATAGCCCAACCCCGGCGCGTCCGATGATAATAATCGGGGGCTTTCCCTTTCGGCACAAAGGATTGAAGTAGCGTTCTCCTTCCTTTGCCGAAGTTCAACCGGGTCTGTTGGTTAGATCGTACCCTATGCACTTCATCATTTTGAGCGCTTTTGGTTCATAATGACTGAACTGAGGGGATTCCTCCTCGCCTTCCGATTCTTCGCGGGGCGTTGGTTCAGACGAGATTCGCCCAAAAAGAATTGGTTTTTGGCCTTTCCGTCTGGCTGGAACCATAAATATAGATTCTTGCGCATCACCATCATCTTGGTATGTCCCGAAGGATGATTTTACTGGTACATGCAATGATGTCAAAGAATCCATTGCCGACCAGAGGTCATCATCTACATCAGTACTAGTATCTGACGGTATTGAATCGGAAGCAAACACAGAAAAATACGCTAAATCCAATTCTTCATTAATGTACCATCCGCCTGCATCATCAGCAGAGGTATTATCAACATCGGGCTTATTAATGCTCGTCACAGGTGGATCCAGCTCCCACACGCACTCATCTTCTTCCAGCTCGGTGTCGGCTTCATTGCCAGAGTCTGGTTCTTCTGGTTGCGGGACTTCATCTATTTCTACAGATTCCTGATATAGGAGGGAATCTGTGAAATAATTCTCCACTCCCTTGAACGGATGCCTCTCGGCAATCAATGTTCGCACATTTTCACTCCCGTCAATGTATTTCATGACTTGGTGGAGAGTAGAGGGAACGATGGAGTTGCGATGAATCCACGGTCGTCCCAGCAGCAAGTTATAGGAGGTGTCAGCATCTATGATGTAGCATGTCACCTCTGTCCTCAGATCTCCAATCTGGCATTTGAGCTTGACCTTCCCCATCGGACGGGTACTGTTGGCATTGAACCCATAAATGGTCGTCTGGGTGGGGCTCAAACGGTGAGTTGGAATCCCGAGATGTTGCATGACCCGGCGAGGCATGATGCTCAATGCGGACCCTGAATCTACCTGAATGCGGTTCACCTCAGACGATCCAATATACCCTGTGAAGTACAGGGTCGATCATGCTTCCCTTTAACCTGCATATCATCTGCTGTGAAGGTAATGCAGGGAGCATTTGGGGAGGTGTGGAGGCAATCCTCTACATCTTCCTCCCTCGGCACCTGGGTCATGAAGACCTCAGCATTTGCTAGAGCTTCTTGTAGAGCTTCTCTGGTTGACTTTGATAGTCTAAGAAGTTCATACAAGGTAATGCGTGCCGGGATGTTGGCTAGTTGAGCCAGGACATCAAAGCGGTAAGGTGTCGTGGATCCTTCCGCTACACCTTTCGAAAGAACTCGAGAAAACTGAGTTTCTTTCTGTTTCTCCACAAGTTGTTTTGTGGAGGGCTTGGTTGGCTCCACAGCTGGTTGTGGAGGGGTTGCCGCCGTTTCGCCATACTGCTTCAAGTACGGCTGTCCCGAACAGGTTCCCGCCATAGGTTGGTTGGGCTCTGCGGCCAAGACTATTGTTTCCTCCTCGGAGTCGGTTAACAAGGGAACATCAGTCTCGGCTTCTCGAGAGGAGGCACACACCACATTGCAGGATGAAGCCTTTGCCTTGCCTTTGGATTTCCTGTTGGTCACAGTAGTCCATTGCTGTTCATTGACAAGGTCAGGGTGGACCCACATGATTTCCCCTTGAGGTGTAGGGACGGGTGCCAAGCCTTTCTCTTGCTGCTGGTGAGGGTCTGTGTTGACCACTCTCAGCTCTCCTCTTGGGATAGGGACTACTCCAGAGGGTGTCGGAGGTTGTCTTCCGAACTGGAGAACTGACGTCACATTGGCCGTCACCTTCTTCTGCTCTGGTCGGAGCTTTAACACCTCCGCGTCAATCAGAGCTTGAAGGATGTCCTTGAAGACGTAGCAGGTTTTGGTAGGGTGCCCCAGCATCCTGTGGTACAAGCAATAGGTGGGATTGTCGGTTTTTCTGACTTCCTCGGGGCGTCTAGCTTCAGGGAGCTTCAGTCGGTTGCTCTTGTTGAGTAATTTGAAGAGCGAGTCGACATGTTCATCCTTGAAGGAATACTGTTTGTTGGCCCGTGGTTGGCTTGAAGAGCCACTTCCCTTGACCAGTTGAGGTTTGACAGGGGACTTGGTCTCCGCTGCCAAGTTATCCTTCCTTTTGGCTTGGAGGGATGTGTCTGGCGCACGCCTTGTTGACCTCTCGGGCCTGGGCTTACCTTCTTTCGCTCTGACGCGGGCGACAATCTCCTCAGCCTGTTCACCTTGTTGGACTAATTGCTTCCAGGTGCGGCTTTCAGCAACTCCTATTTGAGCAAGGAGTGAGGTTTGGAGATTGTGGCGGCATGTTTCCACCAGGGTAGCCTGGGTCATGCCGCTTGGACACCGGAGTGCCACGTTCCGAAATCTTTCCACGAAAGACTTGACGGACTCTCCCTTTCGCTGCTTGGTGGCTAAAAGGGTAGGCATATTGACCTCCGAGTCATCCTCAAAGAAGCGTGTTAAGAAAAGCTTCTCCAAATCGCCCCAGTTCTTGATAGAACCTTCTGGGAGCTTCATGAACCACTCAAAGGCCAGCCCTTTCAGGGTGCCGATGAACAGACGAGCCAGGATAGCATCGTTATCTACTACATTCTCGGTTTGGGATTTAAAGTAGTAGATGTGTTGGTTGGGTGACCCTTTCCCATCGAATGCTTGAAGGGTTGGAGCCTTGAACTTGGACGGGTACGGAACCAAGTCCCATTCAGCAGGATAGGGCCGGACCACTCCAGCTTCTTGGAGGCCTTTACGGTTGGTAAGGGCCTCGAGGCATTGCTCTAATTGACTCATTCTTTTAGCATGAGCCTTTCCCTTGTCTTGGTCGCCCTTTACTTGCGACGAGGATTTGGACGAACCAGAGGTAGATCGCGGCCTCTCCTCAGAAGGTTCGGAAGATGAGCTTTCTCCCTTTTGCCCTTTGCCCTTCGTCTTTTTAGGAGGAGATTTCCTCCTATCTTCGAGCAACTGTGCAAGCATCTGCTTGAGGGAGTCGATAGATTCCTGCTGAGAAAGAATCATATCCATTTGTGCCTTCTGGATTTGTTCTAAACGTCTAGCCGTTTCCTCAGGAGTGCCTATCATGTAGGCGGAGGCCTCCTTCTCAACGGAAGAGTTTGAAGCCCGTGATTCTGCTACGGCGGAGTGAGAATCATTCACTTTAATGCCATGGGCTAAGGCATTATAATCTATCGGGGGAATGGCCCCAGTCCGGGTGCGAGTGTGTTGATACACCCCTTCCGGTTCAGAGTCAGACTCCTCCGAGCTGACTGCAGGTTGTTTTCCCTTGCTCCTGGTCGTCATATTCGCAGTGAGCTCCGGGTACTCAATGTCAGAAAAGGTTCTCCTTCTGTGGGAGTGCCTTCTTTTGGCTGACGGGGGAATCAGGGTCAGCTGTCTAACTAAAGATTGCTGGTTCACACCTGATCCGCAACGGCACTCAGAAAGCATATGCATGAGCCGTTGGCAGCAACATGGTGAAGTGACCTGATTGGCACTTCTTTTCTTCGTCAAGTAATCCCTCAGATCCACGGGAGGGGGATCGAAGAGATTAGCCTCGCAACGTCGAAGACAGGAGGCATCCATGTGCTGAATAGCCTGGACGCAGGCTTCAGGGACGCGATTTTCGCGCCACGGCTGTAAAACGCGCGTCTGGCGTCTCTGTTGGGACGAGACGCGACTGCCGCGATTGCCGCGCTGCCGCTCAGTGCGTCGGGGCAGAGACGTTTGAGAGAGGATGGGCTGCTGGGCCCCACGCCTATGAGCGCGTGCCTCTCGCGCTTAATGAGGCGCAGAGGCTTCACCTTGGCGTTTGGTGAGTTGGTCTTCAGAGGACCTAGCCTGAGGAGTTTCGCGTTTGGGCCGCCAAACGCGGACTTCACGTGCTAGACGTGGCGCGGGCAAGGCGCCAGATTGTACGTCGCGTCCAGCCTCAGTCAGACAACCAGAGGTTCCAACTTGTAGCTGACGCGCACGTCTCCTCTGTCGACGCTCAGCGTTTCGGTTGCGTCGCGGAGGTGGAGAGTGACCAACGACGACCTGATGCTGAACACCAGAGATTCTAACCACGCGGGTCTCCTGAGAGACGCTGACGCGGGTGTTCCGTGCTGCGCGGTTGATCGCAGCGGCAGTTGTGCCTGAGATTACGCGGGCCTTCTGAAAGGCGTTGGCGCGTGTATCTTGCTTGGCACAGTTGGCAGCAGCAGCGCCCGAGAGAGCTTCAG
Source organism: Agave tequilana (assembly GCA_038442645.1). Lineage (NCBI taxonomy): Eukaryota > Viridiplantae > Streptophyta > Magnoliopsida > Asparagales > Asparagaceae > Agave > Agave tequilana. The sequence continues at coordinate 122,715 of JAVJIF010008606.1, forward strand.
ATCGGGCTTCGGGGGCATTCCCCGTCGAGACCCTGCGGTAGACGCGGGTCCTAAGGCTCTTGGAGCCGGAAGAGAGAAACTCTTCGTACTTTGCCTGGTCGAACTCAACAACGAGCGATTCGACCATCTTTCCCTCATGAAGGACGTCATCTTGCGCCACGATTTGCTCATCAGTGACAAATGAAGTCCCCAGCGGAGTCGCCATCTCTTGTTTGCGGGGGAAAAATCTCGCGTAAAGTTTCCTTGAATCAACTGAAAGTTTACAACGGACTAATACTCCGATTACAAGGGAGGGAGGATGTTGAGTCTTGAATCCTCCCTTTATTTAGTGCTGGGTTCTTCAAGTGGCGGTGGAGAGTGAATCTTGTTCTCCGTTGACCGGATGACTATCAGGATCGTTAGGGATCTTCTCTTTGGCTGGTAGAAAGAGTAGCACAGCTCTGTCTACCAAAACTCTCAAAGAGGAGGTAGGCAAAGGGCAACTTGTTCGTGGCAAGCTTGCTGAAGAGTTTAGCTCTCTCCTGCTTCTCTCTCTGTCTCTTGTATCGTCCCCCGTCTGTCTGTGTGTGTGTCTCTTTCTCTTCGAGCACCTTCTCTCCTCCTCTTGTCGTCCTTGTTGGTCCCCTCTTTTTTCGTTTATAGTGACGGGGCTATTTATAGATGTTCCAGGGTGAACGTGCCCCCTAAAAATGCTCCACAATGAGGGGCCAACTTCCCCGCTTCCCCGCTATATGGGCGGTGACTAGCCCCATAACCAGGGCGGTTGTAACCGAGGCGCGGGTCTTGGACCCACGCGCCCTGAAGTTGAGACGCGGGCGTCGAGCCCACGCGCCTTGAGGTTGAGACGCGGGTGTCGAGCCCACGCGCCTTGATGTTGAGACGCGGGTGTCGAGCCCACGCTCCTTGATGTTGAGTCGCGGGTGTCGAGCCCACGCGCCTTGATGTTGAGGCGCGGGTGTCGAGCCCACGCGCCTTGAGGTTGAGACGCGGGTGTAGAGCCCACGCGCCTTGAGGTTGAGACGCGGGTGTCGAGCCCACGCGCCTTGATGTTGAGACGCGGGTGTCGAGCCCACGCGCCTTGAGGTTGAGACGCGGGTGTCGAGCCCACGCGCCTTGATGTTGATACGCGGCTGGCCATCATCAGTCCTGCGTCCAGAACTTGAAACTCTGCCTCTTTTAATGGCTTGTCTTCTAGTGATTTTTAGACAGCCTACATCATGTTGTTTTGGAAAACAAGATTCTATTTCAGCACACCCATTTGAACTTGTCCAAACCCTAAATTTTGAAAACGAAATTGACATTTTGGCAAGTTATCCCTTTCCTGAAATTGAACTTGAGAATGAATATGATCCTGAACCCCAACTTGGTGATTCAATTCTACTTTTTGATTCAATAATGACTCCGCTGTCTTCACCTGATTTCAATCTTTTTCCTGAGTAAACATTGGATTCTGTGCCAATTCAGCATGAAATTGAATCGCCCATCTTTGATGATCATCATACTGAACTTGACCAATTTCATACTTTTGAAAGTTCCATTGACAAATTAGCAAGTTCTCATTTCTGTGAATTAAACTCAATGAGAAATGTGACCTAGATTCTCAAATTTGTGATCCAGTTCAAATTCCTGAATCAATATTGACTCTTGTTTTGTTACCCAACTTGAGTAATATTTTATAGTCAGTTTCAATTCCCACACCTGTCATTCTTGAACTTTAATCACTAATGTTAAGTCACATTCCGTTGGAAAATAAATGTGGACTTGAGTTTCAACTTCTTTATTTGGACCCACTTCCTGAACCAATCTCGACTCCTAAACTTTTACTTGACTTAAGCCACTTTCCTGAGTCAGTATTAGTTTCCCTACTTCTTAAGTCCAAGTCAATCATTCCATCTTTTCACACTCCATTTTGGGACAAGGGTGTTGATAAAATTGACTCCGAAATTATTTGTGAAATTTGAAAATTAGATGGGGTAAAATTCTTAATAAAAATCATTCATTCATATATCATTTTAGTGGGTTATATAAGAGAGGTTTCTGGTGGGTTCCTCCGAACTCCACGCAAATTCGATTAGGCCGCGTTTCGTAGACCAATCAGACCACCACGGGAACCACCACCTTAAGGTAATATTTTCCTTCCCTTTCTTCTTTTTCATGCATCTATGCATTAATTCATACATTAGAACAATGCATGAGATAGGTGTGGGAGAGAACATAACTTAGGTTTTCCTCTTTATTGAAAAAAAGAAAAAAATATTAAACATTTTCTTTACTTTTAAAAAAAACTTTTTGAAAATAGAAACAATATTTGACGTATTTTTTGTAAGAAATTAAGTCAATTTTAAGGAATAGGAGAATCATAATTAGGATTTCTTATACTTGGTCAAAATAAGATTATTTGTTTGATTTTTAGGGTTAGGAAGATAATTTGTCAAAGTAATTTAGTCTTGATCTTTGCCTTGATGAAATATGCACACTTTATACACTTACACACTTAGGGTTCAAAAACAAAGATTCTTATGCCTTATAAAAAAAATATATGTATATCTATGAAAAATAAACAAATCTAATTATTGATTAGCTAGGTGCTTTGGCCTAAGCAAGCCTTGGTATTTATGCAAAAGATGATTAAATAAGTTTGAAAAAAATATATATATATATATCTATCCTCTGATTAAGCTGGGTATTTGTGCCTCATAAAGCAAAAGTATTCACGCCTAGAAGCGGTTCATATAATAAAATTCTTAGTTTTGTGGCCTTATTTGCTCGAGTCCTTAGTCCTTGGGGTGTTTTCTCACCCCGTGCCCTAAGACTGTTTGGTTTGGGAGTCACAAATTAAAAGCTCGTTATATGGGCAGATTAGAAAGCCTAATAAACTAAGGAATAATACCACTAAAAATAAATAAATAAATAAGGCATAAGAGTTAGATTTAAAGAACCCTTAGTCAAAATTTTCACGATCACGAAGGTGCATATGACTTAGGGTAAAGTAATAGACTAGATGAGAAGTACAATTTGGCTCCTTACTTTGATTGATAACAAATTTTTGAATAGAGACTAAGTTTAGAATGAAATTTCGATTTTCTTATAACTTATAGATTACTTAATTCTTACAATAATATTTCAAATATTTTTCTCTTTCAAAATGTGTTTTCAAAATACTAATACTTTGTTTCTCTTTATTATGGATTTTGTGGGTGTAATCGACTGAAAACCCTCACGAGACAAAACTCGTCCTCTAGGGGAAACCTAGAGGTTTAACGGCTTGTTGAACAAGCTCAGTGTAATCGCGTAACCTGCGAAAGTGGTCTAATAATCTTTGATTTAGTTTTGTTTTGCTCGAGGACGAGCAAAAGATAGGTGTGGGGGTGTGATTGCACACATTTATTGCATTATTCTTTATTACATTTTCACATTTATCATATAATAAATCTGCTAAATTTCTTGTCTTAAATGTCTATTTTTCAGAAGATAATCATGGGGAGAAAGAGGATAAAATCAAATAAATATCAGTTAAATTCATATTTAACTAGATCTATTTGGTTAGAGGAGGATGATCCCAAATCCAATTAGTTAAATTCAGTTTTTAGTGAATCAAGTGGTTAAATCTAAAGATCAACCGATGATAACGTCAAATACAGAGTCCAAATTCAAAGGGATGAATGGATAGAGAGATGATCAACGGATGAGATGAAGCAAATTTGAATCAGATTCTGACTGGATATATTTTAGTATTTGAATCATAACTTTCGCTACCAAAATTCATATCTAATAATTCAGATGATCCAGAAAGAAGACTTAAAGGAATACAACTCTTAAGTCGATCACTATTTTGAATTCTATCATTTGATAAGGTATATTCAGCAATCAACATGCCAATAAGCTACAGATCAGAACTGAATATCCACATCAAATCAAGTTTGGAGATAAGGGGAGGATTCAAATTCAGAAATATCCAACTTCCCCTATCTTCATACTTCTCTAACCTCTGCGTTTCTCTTATAAATACCTGCAATGTTGATCGTACACATTTTTTGCATTCTTTTCATTACACTCCTACATTTATCGTGTAATAAATCTGCTAATTTCTTTGTCTTAAATGTCTATTTTGTAGAAGATAATAATGAAGAGAAAGTGGATTAAACCAAATAAATACCAGTTAAAATCAGATTTAACGGGATCTATTTGGTTAGCTGAGGATGATCCCAGATCTAGTTAGAACAAATCAAGGATTGTGGCAAATGTTCAGCTGAAGATCAGAGCAAATCAGAAAGATAACACCAAAGGAAACCAGTAAAATTCAGATTTCCTTAAATCCATTTTGGTTAGCTAAAGATCAATCGAAGATAATATCAAATACAGAGAGATAAATGGATAGAGAGAAGATCAACGGATGAGATGAAGCAAGTTTGACTCAGATTCTGACTGGATACATTTCAGTATTTGAATCATAACATTTGCTACTGAATCTCAAATCTGATGATTCAAGATGATCCAGAAAGAGGACTTACAGAGCTACAACTCTTATGTTGATCACTATTTCTAATTCTATCATTTGATAAGTGATATCCAGTAATCAACACGCAAACAAACTACAGATCAGAACTGAATATCCACATCAAATCAAGTTTGGAGATAAGGGAGGATTCAAATTCAGAAATAGCCAGCTTTTCTTATCTTCATACTCCTCTAACCTCTGCATTTCTTCTATAAATACCTGCAATCTCAAAGGTAGGGGAAGGACCAAGCAGAGAATAGAACTTAGGATAATTTGTAGTTTGTAAATTAGGTTTTTAGTTTCCTTTCTGTGTAATTTTTACTTTTCTTTATGTAACTGAGAGGAGAGACGACTTTCATGGAGGAATGAGAGCAAGCTTGTACTGCAGGTGACACCAGTGTAAGTGATCTCTTCTTTCATTGTTATTTAAATCGAATCAAAATTTCTTTTTCTTTCTTTACTCTTGTTTTCTTTTACTCTCCTCTGATGTGTTGCAATCCAAGAGAATCTGATAGCCTCGAGACTGCTTAGCCGTTGCAAGTGCCCTTGATGGCCTATGGTAATGAACAACCCTTCTCTTGCTAGTATAGTTTGCCCTTTTATACGTAATGTAGATCGAGAATGGGGAAGATCCTATACGCCATGCTAGATTGCCTTTAAAGACAAGGTAAGACGTCGCAACGGATCCAAGGTATATGAGCACTGAAGAGGTAAGTAATTTTTAGGTTGTCTTTCTTTTCTTTTATTCTTTAGTTTCAATATCACAATCTCTAACCATTTTTATCACCCTTTTCAATTTCTTTGTATATAATCCATTTTTCATTTTCCCACCTTCTCAATCTACCACTTTCTCCCTAACTCACTTTTACCTAATTTTTCTCTTTTTCTTTTAAAGAACTAATGAAGAACTTTAACCATACTTTGTATCTTAAAGAAGACTTACTAAAAAAGCTTCCATCGCTAATCCCTCCTTGTGGATCACGACCCGCAAGTCACTTGCTATTGCGGTAGAATTGAGTAACTTGCACTCTTTATTCTAAATCTGAAATTTTGTATTCTTGTGTGCAGGTTCGACTTCAATCAAATCTCAAAGGCAAAAAGTAACGACCAAGCAGAGAGTAGAATTTAGGCTAATTTGTAGTTTGTAACTTAGGTTTTTTATTTTCTTTCATGTAATTTTTATTTTCTTCATGTAACTGAGAGGAGAGGATACTTTCATGGAGGAATGAGAGCAAGCTTGTACTGAAGGTGACACCGGTGTAAGTGATCTTTTCTTCCATTGTTATTTGAATCGAATCGAACTTTTTTTCTTCTTTACTCTTGTTTTCGTTTACTTCCTTCTTCTGTGTTTGTGGATCCAAATGAAACCGATAGCCTCGAAGTTGCCTTGCCCTTGCAAGTGCCGTTGATGGCTTATGGTGATGGATATCCATTTCTATGATAGTGTAGCTTGCCCTTCAATTCATAGTGTAATACGGGAATGGCCAAGATCCTATTTGTCATACTTCGCTCGCCTTCAAGCAAAGGAACATCGTCGATACGGGTCAAAGGTAAGCAAAGAGTTAAGTAACTTTTTTAGGTTTTAATTTTTTTATTTTAACTTTAGTTTATATTACCAACACCACAATCTTCCAAATCTCTTTCACTCATTTTCAATTTCTTTGTATATATTCATTTCTATTTTCTCCACCTTCTCTATCTACCACTTTCTTCTTAACTTAACTTTAACTCTTTTTCATTTTCTTTTAAAGAATTAAAAGAAGAACTTTAACCATTCTTTGTCGCATAAAAGAGAACTTACTAAAACGCTTCCATTGCTAGTCCCTCCTTGTGGATCACGACCCACATAGCCACTTGCTATTACGGTAGAATTGAGTACTTGCACTACCTATTATAAAGTTCTGAAATTCTGTATTCTTGTGTGCAGGTAAAACCTCAATCAGCCATCAAGTAAAGCAAACTACCAATCATGCTTCTATAGAGTTTATGTCAACGTTCTTACCTTGCTTATCCTTGTCGAGATTTATTGTGGTAGCCATGGGAGTCTTGCTTACCTTTGCATCTTCAAGTCCAAATTTCTTGATAAGTTCTCTTGTGTATTTGGCTTGATTTATGAATATGCCATCACTCTTTTGCTTAATTTGGAGTCTAAGAAAGTAGTTTAACTCTCCCAAAATATGCATTTCAAATTCATTCTTTATGCATGATTCAAAATCCTTACAAAGCACTACATTAGTGGATCAAAAAATAATATCATTAACTTAAATTTGCACAATAAGGATATCACTATCTACATACTTTGTAAATAATGTAGTATCAACTTTATCTTTTACAAATTCATTTGAAACAAGAAAAGTTGAAAGTCTTTTATACCAAGCTCTTGGAGCTTGTTTTAAGCCATATAAAGCTTTTTCAAGTTTGAAAACAAATCTGGATGTGTAGAATCAACAAACTCAGGGGTTGTTCAACATACACTTTCTCTTCAATAAAACCATTTAAAAATGCACTTATGACATCCATTTGAAAAAGTTTGAAATCTTTGAATGAAGCAAAAGCTAGTGTCATCCGTATGGCCTCAAGCTATGCTACGGGTGCAAAGGTTTCCTCAAAATTGATAACTTCGATTTGGGTGTAACCTTGGGCCACTAGCCTGGTTTTATTCCTAATTAAAATTTTTGACTCATCCAACTTATTCCTAAAGATCCATCTAGTACCAATGGTTGGTCTATCATGGGGTTTAGGAACAAGGTGCCAAATTTAGTTGTACTCTAATTGATTGAGCTTTTCTGGCATTGCAAGTAACCATATGAGTTAGCGTTGACTTCGAGGATGTTCTTGGGCTCAATATGTGTAATAAAAGTAAAATGGCCACAAATAATATGGAGTTTGGAGCGAGTAGTTACCCCCTTTGGTACATCACCTATGATGAGGTCCTTCGGATGATGTGTAAAGAATCTCCAATTTTTGGAAGTGGTTGTGTTTTCTCCACTTCAACTTTTGAACTTCACCATGTTCATCTTTTAGCTTTTTTTCTTGTATAAGTGAGTCCTTCAAAGAAACTTTCGCAATGTCTTCAACTATGGAATCAATTTCAACAACATTCTTCATAAAAGTATTAGATTCCTCAAACTTTACATGTTTAGACTCTTCAATAGTCAAAGTAGACCTATTGAAGACTCTATAGGCCTTTCTAGTATTTGAATACCCACGAGTATAGCATTATAAGATTTGGCATCAAATTTACCAAAATTAGCTTTAGTGTTCAAAACAAAATATTTCCAACCAAAAACTCTAAAATGTAAAATATTTGGTTTTCTTGAAAAGTAAATCTCAAAAAGAAGTTTTGGAAGTGTCTTTGTAAAAATAAAATCTATTTGAAATATAACATGAAGTGTTTACAGTCTCAGGCCATAGGTATTAAGGGAGTCTGTATTCACTAATAAATATCCTAGTCATTTCTTGAAGAGTGCGATTCTTCCTTTCAATGACTCCATTTTGTTGTGGAGTTCTAAGACAAGATAGTTCATGCTTAATTCTATTTTCTTCATAATAAGTGATAAAGGAATAGTTAATGAATTCACCACCTCTATCACTCCTTATGCATAAAATTGAAAAATCTTTTTCTTTTTCAACTCTTTTTCTAAAAACATAAAAATGTGAAAAAGCTTCATCTTTGTGTCCTAAAAAGAAAACCCATGTAAATTTAGAAAAATCATCAACCAAAACAAAATAAAATGTTTACCACTAAGACTCTTGGTCTTAGTTGGACCAAACAAATCCATGTGAATTAACTCTAATGGTCTAGATGTCATGATATTCTTGATTGCTTTTAAAGAGGACTTGGTTTGTTCCCCAAGTTGGCACGCATCACAAATGCGATCATTTTTAAATTTGAAGTAAGAAATATCCTTCACTGATTGCTTAGAGTTAATTCTAGATAGACGGTCAAACGAAATATGGCTTAGTCTCCTATGCCACAAATAAGAATACTCATTAAAAGCATTTAAACAAATAGCATTGCAATATAAATTAGACATATCAATAATGTAAACATTATTTTCATAAAAATCGGCAAGAACACATGCATTGGTTTTTCTATCTAAAATATTGTAAGATAAATCATCAAAAATAACTTTAAAACCTCTATTATAAAGTTGACAAATACTCAAGAGATTATACTTGAGACCATCAACTAAAATAATATTTTAATTAAAGAGATGAGCCAATTTTGATGTTACCTATACTGATAATTTTGCCCTTTGAATCATCTTCAAAGGTGACAGTGCTACCTTCATGGTACCTTGATAGGGTTAAAAAATTATTGATATCCCAAGTCGTGTGCTTGAGCAACCGCTATCAAGATATCACCGCTCCCTACATCTTGGAGCCTTGGTGTGTATCTATATCAAGTAAAAATTTTATTTATTTTGGTACCAATATTTTCTTGGTCTTATGGAGTTAGTTTTTCGAACCCAAACATGATCATTCGAAGTATTTATGCAATCAAAATAAAATTTAACTAACTGACCCTTTCGGCCACAAAAAGTGCATGAATAAACTATACCATATACAAAAACATGATGTGTGTGTGGGGAATGGCATGCTTGGTGTGTGTAGTATGTTTAGCGTTATGGGTGTGTGTGGTGTGCTTGTGGAGCATGAGCATGTGTAGTATGAAAAATATGAACATGTTTCCTTGGAGTGTGTCTCTTTGGAAACATAGCCTCTAATCTTGCTTTATGAAATTCACATTTCTTCAAAACATCTCCAAAAGAGCTAATTTTATCTTTTAAAATAGAAATCTCCTTTTTATCAATTAATAAATTTTTGCTTTATATGAAATTTTGTATGTATCAAAATGTTTTTGTGTAGATATGAGTGTGGACGATAAAGCATCTTTTTTCTTTAGAAAGAATAATAATTTTATTTTGAAAAGTTTCAATTTTCTTTTTCATTTTTAGGTATTTCTTCTTTAAAAAATCATAATTGTTTGAAAGTTCTTCAAATGCCTCACCCAATTCATCCATAGTTAATTCACATTCATCAAGGGGTGACTCGGATGTTACCTTAGGTGTGTTGTCATTAGCCATGAAACATACATGTGCTGTGTCCACCTCTTCTTCGGATTCACACTCCGAATCCCAGTAACTTTGAGAGCCTTCTTTTTTAAGGGCTTCTTGGAGGTTGATGGTTTGCTTTTGGTCTTCGGGCAATCTGCAACCATGTAGCTCGGCTTTAGGCAATTGAAGCAAATAATCTTTTTGTCCTTCTTCCCTGCCATCGTCTTCTATTGTTGAACTTGGCCTTGTTGTACATCCTCCTTACATTTTCACTAGGAGGGAGAGGTCTTCATTATCTTCTTCATCATTTTCGTTGGAGATGGTGGGAGTGGATTTGAAGGCGATCATCTTTTTCTTTTGTGGTGCCATTTCTTCTCTTGCCTTCCTCTCCATTTCATGGGTCTTAAGGTTATCGATAAGATCGATGAACTCCATCTCTTATTTGTCGTTTAGCTTCTTCAATGTAGCAGCTTGACTTCCCATGAGGTTAAAGTGCATGAATGACCTTCCTTACATTTTGATCATTGTCAATGGCATCACCTAAAGAAACAAGACCATTAGTTATTTTAGTAAATCTTGTTACTATGTCATCAATGGTGTTATTATCATGCATGATGAAAATTTCATATTGGGAACGCAAGTGATCAATTTTTGCCCTATTGACTTGTGATGTTCCCTCGTGTGTGACCACTAGGTGAGACCAAATCTCGTTGGTGGATTAGCAATGTATGACCCAAGTTATGTCGTCATCGTTCAAGGCTCGAAGTAAGGCATAGTGTACCTTAGCATTTGCATCAAATTCCTTAGTGACAATGTCGGACCAAGTGTCCTCATCACCAATGGGTATGCTAAAGGGTTTAGTCATCGCCTTTAGAACCCTGCTTCCTAGGGATTGCAAGAACGCGGTCATCTTAGCCTTCCATATAGGAAAGTTAAGGCCATCAAACTTACGAGGGTCTTAATACCTTCAGCCAGTTTTACTATTGTGGATGAAAAATAAATTATGAATGAGTGATTAGCATTCAAGGATCTCTCTAAGGTTGTTAAGATAAAACTAGAGATCAAGGCTCTGATACAAATTGAAATACACCAAGAGGGGGTTGAATAGGTGTTTTGCTAATCAAATGTAAGTTAAAAAAACTACTTATGATGAATGATGCAAACCGGTCACTCAAAACAAGAATAGAAGCCAAATTCTCCGTAAGGGCTCTAGAACTTTTCCTCCTAATTCCTCTAGATTATGTATTGAGGTGCTCAATTACCTCCTTGCTGAAATGAGTAAAGACTGATAATGAAAGTGATGAAATGAAAGTAATAATAGTATGCAAGATGAACAACCACACAAGTTGAATAATGATAAGCAAAAGAGAGCAAGACACAAGCAATTGCAAATACAAAAAATTTGTTCCGAGGTTTGAGCCACCGCTCTACGTCCCCACCTTCACCACTATAAAAAATTTCACTATCCACTAAAGGATCTTCCACAAAGGGACCTTACAATAAGGAATTACAAATTGTCTATACAGGACCAGAGTACACAACTCCACAACTCAATTCTCTACACAAGAGGTAGCACAAAGTCAATTGAGGTTACAAAGCTCTTGATGATCACTCAAGACCACAAATACTCTGTCTTACAACTTCCTATAGAGAAGAATATGACACGGAGCTCAAGGAGTTATGTGAGAGTAGAAATTTTGTTAGAAAAAAATTTGAGAGCTTGAAAACCAACTGAAAATAGCTTTGAAAAGATTAAACTTTAAGATTGGAAGCTAGAAAAACTTTTCTCTTTTGAAGTAAACTTGAGTTTTTATGAAATTTGTAAAACTTGTGTTATAAAAACCAAATCCAATGACCCATATATATAGGCAATAGATAAATACTATTAGTTAAGCATACTGGGTCATTTGGGGTTTGATTTGATCCATAGAAACCAAAATACCCGTCGAAATACACAAAAAACAAAACAGATTTCAAAAACTAGCCGGTACTGTAGCTTTGATAGCCTGTCAGTCTACCGGGCCAGTCGACTGATTGAAAAAGGAAGCAATGAGAATTACCGTCTAGCTTTGGGCTAACGGTCGTGTCCACGAGGAGGAATACGATGAAAGTTTTTGGTGTTTTTGTTAAGAAGACAAAGAATTGTGTTGGTTTTTTATATTGAAAAAGAGAATGGAGTGAAGGAAAGTGATTTAAAGAAAATTTTAAAACTTAGGAAAGGCCTTGGAGAAGATGATCTTTTAGAAAATGATTTGAGAGTGATTTGGCTGTGATTTAAATTATGAAAAAGGTTCGAGCTCACTAATCTTCTACTCAACTATTTACTTACCTCAAGAACACTTTGGTGCATCACTTTTATCATAAGTAAAAACATTTAATTTGTTTTAATGTTCAAGTAAAACAAATAAGATGGTTTTGGTTTAAATTTTAAGGTCTTTCTTAACACAACATTAAAAATAGAATGTTAAATCATCAAGCGCGAAGAAGCAAGTATGGAATAAAAATAATTTAAAAATATTTGTGCTTTAAATGTCTAAGTTTTGGAAAGAAACATCTTTATGTGCTTTTAAGAATAAAGTTCAACTCAGGCATTATTATGATTCAAGAAAATTACTTTCATAAAATTTGATCAAGAGAAAGGAGGTAGAAGAGATTAATTACTTAGCCCAGAAGATAGTTTAGTTACTCATGATAAAAAGAAAACAAATAAGAGAATGAAAATCAAACA
>JAVJIF010008606.1:140000-156757 GCA_038442645.1 Agave tequilana
TGGATAGGACTGACCCATTGGCTATCCGAAATGGGATAGATTATCCTATTGTCTAAGAGTTTCACAATTTCAGCATGAACAACCTCTTGCATTATAGGGTTTAACCTACACTGCGGGTCTCTTTTTGGCGTTGCATCTTAATTGAGATGAATGCGATGTTGAACTATAGTTGGACTCAATCCCTTTATATCGGTCATAGTCCAACCAAAAATTTCCCTATGTTTTCTCAGAATTGCTTTAAGATCTTTTTCTTGCCCGTCATTTAAATGGGAATCAATGATGACAGGAAAGGTCTCTTATTCGCCTAGAAAGACGTACTTGAGATGCGCAGGTAAGGATTTCAATTCTAAGGAAGGGGAAGGCTCACTGGAAGGTTGAATCAAATTAGTTGGCTCCACATTTGGTGAAATAGGATTCGAGACCCAATTCACAGCAGACTCGACAACCTGATCAAGGTTAAAGTCATCAGATTCTAACTCGAAGTCACACTCAGTTTCTAATTCCAATTCTTTCCTGTGTTCACTTGTCAAGTTCTCAATAAGGTTGACTTCAAATATTTGATCCTCAACATCACGGGTTGCTTTCCTAGGTTGAAGACATTGACTTTTCTAGTCATGTCCCCAAAAGTTAATCTTATAGACCCATTCCTACAATTGATAATGGCATTGGCAGTAGCAAGGAATGGTCGCCCTAGGATAACAGGAGTTTGAGCCCTGGGATTGGACAAGGTTGTGTTTCTAGAATTATAAAATCAACAGGGTATATAAACTTCCTGATTAATTTCTCCTTTAGAAACTTTCACTGAACGGTCAGCCAGTTGGATAGTGACTCGAGTTGGACTAAGATCGCTCAACCCGAGTTGTTGATAAACTGAGAATGGGAGCAAGTTGATACTTGCCCCCCAAGTCAAGAAATGCACGACTAATCTCGGCTTGTCCTATGGTGCAGGCAATGGTGAGACAGCCTGAATCTTTGTACTTGACAGGAATCGGATCTAACAGTAGCTCACTAATGTTAGTGGCTAAAAGACTTTCTTGGGTACATTAGTCTTTCTCTTCTTGGTGCATATGTCCTTAAGAAATTTTACATAAGATAGGACTTGTTGGATGGCATCAAGAAGTGGCATATTTATCTTCACTTGATTGAAGATCTCAATTATCTTATCCATGTGTGGATTTTACTTATTGTTTTTCAGCCTATTAGGAAATGGTACTATAGGCTGGTGCACCTGACTGGTTAAGTTATCCGTTTCATATTCGTCAGATTTGGAAGGATTGGGTCTAGATGAGATGGATGCCTGAGTGTGGTTGTGCTGAATGGGATAGGATGGTGCTGACACATGATTATCAACTTTCTTTCTTGACCTCAATGTATGAATAGCATTACATTGATTAAATGATTGATCCTCAGTAAAATGAGCTTATTGAGAATTCCTAGGATTCATTACTGGCTGACTAGGCAAGGTACCATTTTGTCTCCCTTCTGTGGATTGGCTAATTGGCTCATTTGAACCTCTAGCCTCTGAGTTTGCATGAGGGAATCTTAGTTTTTCATGTACCTTTTCATGTTTCTCTCAAGTCAGTCATTCTCCTTTCTAGTTGAGGAATCTGGAAGGAGGGTTGTGGAGCTTAGCTAAAAAAGTTTTGTTGATAGTTTGAAAAATTAGGCGGATGGTTGGGAGAATTGTGATGGTAATTGGAAAAGTTGGATTGATGATTGGAAGAATTATTGGAATAATGGAAGAGGCTTGCATTGTTTGACCGTGAGTGGTCATTGTTGTTTTAGCTCCATAAGAAATTCGGGTGATTTCTCCAGCCAGGTTATACGTTGGTGCGTAAGGATTATTATTCGGCCTTGAAAAGGCCGTATTCATTTGTTTTAAAAAGTGTTGTTGAGCTTGAAACATAGACACTCCTCAAACACATGATTCATGGCTTGACAGTAAGTACAGCCCGGAGTTGAAAATTAGTTTGGGCTGATCTGATTAACTGGACTTGGTTCCTTAGTTTCTAAAACTTTCAATCTTCTCGCTAGGTTTGTAATTCTAGCCTCGTTAGTTTTAGATGATTCAATTGAATGGAGACCTCCTTTTGAAGAGATCGAGTTTGAATTCCTAGAGTTCTCACTAGTTGGTTCCCATTGGATGGTCTTTTCAGCTAGATCCTCATATAAATCCTATCCTTCATTCTCATCCTTCTTTAAGAATCCCCCTTGGCACATGGTTTCAAAGAGGGTCTTGTGATCGGTCGCTAATATTGCATATTCATTATCATATTCTCATACTTATTATAAAATAAACTCTACTTTTTCCTAATTATTGTTTAATTTATTTGCAGGCCCATTCCTAAAGGAGAGTGAAGAGAAATGAGCCCCAAAGCCCATCAAATTCTGAATTAAATCAGAATTAATTCGAACTCAGTAAATCAGGGCAGATCGGGTCGGTTCAGATCGGTTGAAAACCAGTTAGAACAAATCCCTACAAATTAATCGTTGAAGGCAAGGATCAAAGGCCATTTCTTCAAAATCTCAGACTTAAACTGCAAATCCAGCTGAAGATAAACATCAATCACGAAGCCAGGGAGTACCACCAACAAGGTGTGGCCACCTGGCCACATCCTGGCCGTGGAAACGCGCCAAAGTCGCGTTTTCGCAGCTTTGTTAGGGAGTTAGGGGAGAGTTTGCTCCCCCTATCTTCATACGCTCTCCTATGTGGGTTTTTGCCTATAAATACTGGGATTTTCAGAGCGTACAGGGAATGACCATGCAGAGATAGAATTTAGTCCACGTTTTTATTCTTTTTAGTGTAGGTTTTTATTTTCTTTTCATGTAATTTTTATTTCTTTGTAAGTATAGTTTAGACTGAGATTCACGTAAGTAAGAGAGAGAGGCTTATGTTGAGAGTGACACCGATGTACCTCCTCCTTTCTTCCATCGTTTCTGCAAGCAATAAAAGGTAATTATTTTTTTATGTTTGTCTTTACTTTTGTTTTCTTCTTCTTCTTTTTTACTTTTCCTCTTTTGGTTATGATGAGCATTCAAGTGAATCTAGAAGCATCAGTATAGTCATGTTTGTTGAGTGCCAACTGAAAAGTCACCTAGAGGGGGGTGAATAGGTGATGTAGCTAATCTATGAACTAAATGCGGAATTTAAAAACTTAATTGCAATACACTCAAGTGTGATCAACAAATGATGCACACACAACCAGGCTAAGCAAATATGAATGCACAATATAAATAATTGCAAGGCACAAAGTAAAGAGAGAGATAGAGAGAGTCAATGGATCAAGCGCAAACAACAAGATGTGTTTCGAGGTTCGAGCACCCAGCTCTACATCCCCGCCTTCGACACACGAAGGATTTCTAATCCACTAGCAAGTCCACAAAGAACTCTCACAAGGAGTACCCAACTCCTCTCTTTACAAACACAACCTCCTCCTTGAGGCAAGCTCCAATCCAACCAAAACAATCACCTCACAACTTGAGGGATTAGCACAAAGCAAACACAAGGATCACCTCACAACTTGAGGGATACAACCCAAGGCACAAAGCCAAACAAAGATTGGGTTTTCAACTTGGTGGTTCAACAAGCAACCACAAACAATTTCTTCTCCCACACAAATATCCTATAGAATGAGATAGTAGATGTAGCTCAAGTGTGGAGAAAACCAATGGAATGGAAATCAAAATCACAAAGAAAAATCCTTAGGAAACAATAGAAATCAAGATGGTGAAGTTCAATCAAAAGCTTTTCCCAAAAACCCTCTTCTTTGATTTTCTAAACCCTAGCAAAAACACCAAAAGATTGTTCAATTCAAGTCCAAAAACTTCTTTTGATTGCAGCAAAAACACCAGAGAGTATGAAAAAATTCGCACCAAAAATCTTAGAGAAAAACTCTCACAAATGGGGTATTTATAGGCAAATCTGGAAACTAGCCGTTGGCAGCAGATTTTGCCAAAATAACCCTGCCGGTCGACCGGTCCGGTCGACCGCCCAACGGTCAATTTTTGCCCGTTGGCAGCTAGCGGTCGACCGCCCGGTCGACCGAAACAAACAGAGAGCAAACTGCTCTCAGTCGGTCGACCGAGCCGGTCGACCGTCCCAGTGTCTCCAAACGTGCACATATCTGTGCACGTCGGTCGATCGACCCGGTCGACCGACTTCTTCCTAGTCGACTTGGTCAGTTGGCTTAGTCGACTGGTGAAGCCCGGAACAGAAAACTGGGTTGGAAACATATTTAAAAATTCTTTTATCATTTCTAAAAATCACCAAAAATAGTTTTATCATTTTGCATTGATATATAAACATGTGGTAAAAAGTTTAGCTCAAATATCAATCAATATGAACTATTTTTGTGTCTTATCATTTTTACCAAAAACCAAAAACTGTATTTTCTAAAACTTGGATTTTGAATAGAAAATACGTTTTGTCCAAAACTCTTCCAAATACAAAAACATGATATTTAAACAACATTTAGGCATGATGCATATGGATAGAAATCCAATATACAAGAAACAAATATATATCATAGTTTTTGTCTTTAACTCCAAAATAAGTTTTGTTAACATAAAACCTAAAACACATGAAATAGGTATATCAAAGTAAGTTTGTCTAAGAGTTGAAGCATGCATGTATATAGAACAAATCTAATATACATAAACCAAGTAAACTTGTTTTGATATAATATCTATTCATGCAAACCAAGATCGGTTAAACCGAAAACCGAAAACCAAAACATGAAACGTGTGTGTTGTGAACTTGAGCTTATCATACTATTCTAATCTTTACAATTTGGATCTAAACACAAAATTAAACTATGGTACCGTTGTCTTCTTGTAGAGCGCAATCTCCAAGCCGACTCGATCCAAAACTCCTTGATTCACCGAGCTTGACTCCAATGAGTGCTAGATATGATCTTGTCGCTCGGGCTCTTGAATCATCATGTGGGTAGCTTCCAAAACATCTTGTTGAAGCTAATCACCAACTAATATCTTGACTAATGATCTGAAACTAAAAGCACAAGATTATTAGTACACATAACTACATGAGTTAATCATCATCAAAACTAGAGTGGAAGGCCTTTGGGCCAACAATCTCCCCCTTTTTGATGATGACAAAACTCATGGAGTTATATATGCATGGATTAAAGTAAAGCTTCAAAGAAGCTCCCCCTTAACTCATGCATAACAATAAAACATATAAGATATGCAATGAATGTTCTTAACCACATATAAACATGTTCCAGATGCCAATTAAAATAAAACGTAAAACATGCATGGATATGCATAAAACAATAAATGGCTCTAGATACCAATGGAAGATACCAATGAAATTTTCACAAACAAATAAACATGCTCTAGATACCAATTAAACTAAATATCCAAAACCACATAAACATGCTCTAGATACCAAATTGAACTTTAAATTAAACTTAATATATGCAAAACAAAACTAATGATCTCTTTTACAAGCTCTTGATACCAAAATAAACTAAAGCAAATAAGTTCTTTAAATAATGCTTTTGATACTAATTGAACTTAATAAAAACATAAAACATGCATTCAAACATGCATATAAACTCAAATTCTTCTCCCTCTTTTTGTCAATCATCAACAAAGGGGTTTAAAACAAAACAAAACAAATAAACACATATTCTTTTCTTCTTTTTATGTTCAAAACAAAGAATCATTAAAGGGATGATCTCCCCCTTTTTGGTCTAAAAACAAATATGATACCAATAAAAAAATGTCAATGAGGTACATCTTGATACCAATAAAACATGAAACTATACCAATTGAAAAAACAACAATCTTAATATCAATAGAAATTAAACATTACAAAATTTGAATTTCTAAAACACAAGTCTTAATACCAACTGAAATTAAACATTCTTAAAACATAAGATACCAATTGAAATTATCTAAAACAAAAATGTTGAAATTATAATTTTCTATCATAAAGCACGGGAGTGGAATACAAAATTTATTGGTAAAACAAAATACCAATTGAAATATGAAATACAAGATTTTCTCCCCCTTTATGAAATACCAATTGAAACTATGATAAGGCTCGAATTAAGATACCAATTGAAAGCAAAATCAATTGAAACAAAGTTGAAACACAAGCTTATCATAATCAAATTTTGTGCTTTAAGATATAGAAATATAGTAAGCACAACTAAAACATCTATATATGTATGAAAATGAATACCATCGAAATTGATATTAATTGAAATGAAGTCATACATACATACACAAAATATGAGTATACAAGAAATGTCAAGATTGATACCATTGAAGGAATTCAATGATACCAATTGAAACAACAACAAGATCAAATGTATATCTCATATTCCTAACCTCCCATCATGGTCAAGTTAAAAATGAATTTCATTGTAAAGCATACTTGTGCATGATCTCCCATCCAACCGCCCGTTGATGGTAGGGGTTTACAAAATAGGTTTACAAAAATAGTATGTTTGAAAACTACTACCAAGGAAGAATATCACAACTAGTTATATGAATCAACTAGTACGAGATCCTTCAAATAAGGAATAACAAAAATATTTTTCATGAAGACACATATAAACCACATGGCACTAAAACACTCAAAATTCATATAGCACAATTTGTACTCATGAAACTAAGTCATGAGAAAGCATTAAATAAGGTAAGTGTACAAGTGTTTTGATAAACATATCAACATGAAAATGGACAATCAAGCTCAATATTGAAAACATGAAATTCATTTAGGATGTGAAATCACCAATTATCTAAATATCATGAAAATCACCAATATTGAAATCATCAAAAGCTTCAAAACGATTGAAATCATCAAAACGATTTAAACTTCAAGGCATATGTATGTCATGTACAAACTAGAGTATACATACATATCCTAAACATAATGAGTCCACAAAGATATATGCATGAAGGCATGTGGCTCAAGGATGTACAAGTATATCTAAAAGTTTGGACAAGTAGACATATGCATGAAGTTAAAACACATGATCATAGAAACATATCCAAAATGGGAATATAGGTTAAAATGCATGAATCATCAAAACTAGACTATACTAGCACATCTAATGGGTACAAATAGACATTCAAGCACAAACATATAAAAGATTTATTTGTAACCCACTATATGTACAAGTATAAATCCTAGTCTTAATGAAAACTAACATCTAAACGCATATTCAATCGTGAAGCATAAAAGGGTCAAAAATCAACATGATAAGTATAAAAATGATCATGAAGTAATCCACATGCTATTAGAATCATTGATATACATAATATCCAAAATAATGGTGAGAACACAACAAATGGGTCTATCTAAACATGGGTGATCTCAAAAGCTAAATATGCATGTCAATGGTCTAATAAACATGGAATTCAACAAACTAAACAAAACATCCACATGGTCATAATGCATATGCATGTGCATTAGATCTAGGGCATACATGTTAGTTTAAACAAGGTGAGAACACTAAATATAGGTCCATATAAACATGGGTGCTCAAGTAACTAAACATGTATAACACTAATCTAATAAGCATGGCATAGGCATAATGAACAATAAAACATAACATGCTATAAATGGATGAACATGAAAAGCATGTAAATAAAACGGGGAGTTAGAGAATGATACCAAAACCGATGAAGGGCACTTCTCTAGTTCTCCAAACCAATGGTGGTCCTCCCACCAAAACCCCTTGAGAGTGAAGCATCCAAATGGTTCTCTTTAAGCTTAGAATGCGTCCACCTCAAGGCACCAATACCTCACGTGATGCGAGAGCTCCCACCTACATCAAAAGTTAAAGAGGTGGTTTTTGGTACCCATTTCTTTGTGGGTCCACGGGGTTAGTATCCTTTCTAACCCAAACAAGATTAGTTGCTAAATTTTCATGATAAATACGATCATAATAAAATCTAGCAAGGTGGCCCTTACGACCACAATGTGTACATGTGTACACGTGAGCATACATATGATGGTGGTGATCATGAGAAGCATGTGTATGCCGTGATGGGTGTGCATGCAAGGTTGGAACTTGTTTCTTGTGAACCAAGGTTTCCAAACGTGAATGGTTCAATGTGCATTGGCTCAAGTGGAGCCCAAACATTCAACACTCATCTTCAAAACATTTATATCATTTTCAATAGTGAAAGATAAAGTGGAGCATGCAATAGGTGTGCAAGAAGAAGAAGCTATACTAGCATGTCACACAAGAGAATCAATTTCAAATTTTAAAGATTCATTTTTCTTCAAAACCAAATCCAATTCTTTTGTAATAGAATCAATATCATTTTTCAAAGTGAGATTTTCTTTAAAAGTAAACTTCAATTTTGAAGATAAAATCTCATTGTTCTTCACAACATCATTACAATCATTTTTGCTTTTTAAAACATCAATTTCTTTTAAAGCAATGTCTAGTTGAGATCTTAGTGAGTCACATTCACTAGTAATCTCTTCCTTCTCTTGCAAAACCAATTCAAAATTAGAACACAAATCCTTTAACTCATTTTTCAAAACAAAATTATCCTTTTTCAACAAATCATGTTTTTCCAACAAATTTTCAAGCTTTTGAGCAAGTTCCATATTTAAAGTTTGAACTTCAAAGCAACCATGGCAATAGGAACTAGAGCTATCATCTAATTGAGAATCTGATTGTACCTCAAGGGAGTTATTCCCTTGGACCATGAGGCAACGCTCTTCGGACTTGTCTCTCCTAGATCTCCTTATCTTGTTGATGATCACGGGTAGCTCGGAGACGTCAATATGCTCCAAACTGCAAAAGCCGAATCATAATGATCAAAAACATGTAATAGATTTTCATTAAGAGATGCTCTAAGTGCTAATGCATTTGCCTTCTTATGCTTGCTACTATTTGGGAAGGATTCTTGTGTAGAGGCTTGGTAAGCTAGATGTCCTAGACTTTTTAAATGACTACTCATCTTGGCTATCCAAATATCATGTCTAGCAAAATTAAACATAGGAGGGCTATCAATGAGTGCAAACTAATATGTGTGCAAATGACAATGCAAATGAAGTTAGCAAACCAAGATCTTACTCCTAGGTGGTTAAACCTAAATATCAGGAGCACTAGCTCTGATACCAATTGAAAAGTCACCTAGAGGGGGGGTGAATAGGTGATGTAGCTAATCTATGAACTAAATGCGGAATTTAAAAACTTAATTGCAATACACTCAAGTGTGATCAACAAATGATGCACACACAACCAAGCTAAGCAAATATGAATGCACAATATAAATAATTGCAAGGCACAAAGTAAAGAGAGAGATAGAGAGAGTCAATGGATCAAGCGCAAAGAACAAGATGTGTTTCGAGGTTCGAGCACCCAGCTCTACATCCCGCCTTCGACACACGAAGGATTTCTAATCCACTAGCAAGTCCACAAAGAACTCTCACAAGGAGTACCCAACTCCTCTCTTTACAAACACAACCTCCTCCTTGAGGCAAGCTCCAATCCAACCAAAACAATCACCTCACAACTTGAGGGATTAGCACAAAGCAAACACAAGGATCACCTCACAACTTGAGGGATACAACCCAAGGCACAAAGCCAAACAAAGATTGGGTTTTCAACTTGGTGGCTCAACAAGCAACCACAAACAATTTCTTCTCCCACACAAATATCCTATAGAATGATATAGTAGATGTAGCTCAAGTGTGGAGAAAACCAATGGAATGGAAATCAAAATCACAAAGAAAAATCCTTGGGAAAAAACATAGAAATCAAGATGGTGAAGTTCAATCAAAAGCTTTTCCCAAAAACCCTCTTCTTTGATTTTCCAAACCCTAGCAAAAACACCAAAAAGATTGTTCAATTCAAGTCCAAAAACTTCTTTTGATTGCAGCAAAAACACCAGAGAGTATGAAAAAATTCGCACCAAAAATCTTAGAGAAAAACTCTCACAAATGGGGTATTTATAGGCAAATCTGAAAACTAGCCGTTGGCAGCAGATTTTGCCAAAATAACCCTGCGGTCGACCGGTCCGGTCGACCGCCCAACGGTCAATTTTTGCCCGTTGGCAGCCAGCGGTCGACCGCCCGTCGACCGAAACAAACAGAGAGCAAACTGCTCTCAGTTGGTCGACCGAGCCGGTCGACCGTCCCAGTGTCTCCAAACGTGCACATATCTGTGCACGTCAGTCGACCGACCCAGTCGACCGACTTCTTCCTAGTCGACTTGGTCAGTTGGCTTAGTCGACTGGTGAAGCCCGGAACAGAAAACTGGGTTGGAAACATATTTAAAAATTCTTTTATCATTTCTAAAAATCACCAAAATAGTTTTATCATTTTGCATTGATATATAAACATGTGGTAAAAAGTTTAGCTCAAATATCAATCAATATGAACTATTTTTGTGTCTTATCATTTTTACTAAAAACCAAAAACTGTATTTTCTAAACTTGGATTTTGATAGAAAATATGTTTTGTCCAAAACTCTTCCAAATATAAAAACATGATATTTAAACAACATTTAGGCATGATGCATATGGATAGAATCCAATATACAAGAAACAAATATATATCATAGTTTTTGTCTTTAACTCCAAAAATAAGTTTTGTTAACACAAAACCTAAAACACATGAAATAGGTATATCAAGTAAGTTTGTCTAAGAGTTGAAGCATGCATGTATATAGAACAAATCTAATATACATAAACCAAGTAACTTGTTTTGATATAATATCTATTCATGCAGACCAAGATCGGTTAAACCGAAAACCGAAAACTAAAACATGAAACGTGTGTGTTGTGAACTTGAGCTTATCATACTATTCTAATCTTTACAATTTGGATCTCAACAAAAATTAAACTATGGTACCGATGTCTTCTTGTAGAGCGCAATCTCCAAGCCGACTCGATCCAAAACTCCTTGATTCACCGAGCTTGACTCCAATGAGTGCTAGATATGATCTTGTCGCTCGGGCTCTTGAATCATCATGTGGTAGCTGATTGTGATCCAATATTGCATATTTTATCACATTATTCCATGCATTTTAGCAAATAAATATATGATTTTTACTCATCTTCTCTATATTTTTACAGGTCCACAACTGAATGAGAGAAAGCCCAATAATCACTTTAATTAGCAATAATTAAAGAGATTAATTCAAAAGCCCAGAATAAAGCCCAAATTTGAGCCCAGGATCTAGAGAATTCTACTCAACAACTCAAGATTCTAGAAGACCACGTGGCTAACAACTTCGTAACAAACTCACAACAGAAAGTTGTTGGCCAACGGCCACAGAACTGCCGAGATTTGCCGCGCTTCCGCCGCAATCTGGGCCGTTGGGCGCCAGATTTTGCCCGCTGTCTCGTCTTCTGGAGCTTCTCTCTGAATGCTATAAATATCTGCACTTGACCTGCGAGCAAAGACTGAACAGAGAAGAGAGAGAGATTAGTGTAAAGCTTGTAATTTTGTTAGTTTTTGTTTAGAATTTTTTGTAGCTCTCTATGATCTTCTTCTCCCTAGATTTCATTGCAAGAGAGAGTTGTATGAGAGAGAGAGCTTGTATCATCAAGGAGTGACAACTTGAAGCTATGCAAGGATTGATCCATTCTCTACTTCTCTACTTGAGCTTGATTCTAGTTTGATTGCTTTCTTTACTTGCTTTGTTTACTTTCTTGCACTTTTACTTAATGCTTTGTTTTGCTTTTGTAATGGCTAGTAGTAGCTAATTCTTTCTCCATGTACTAGCTAACCACTAACCTTGCTAACTACTAACTAATGGGTGATTGCTTTATTTCATCTTGCAAGTGTATGATGTTCTCTTCTCCGATGGGTTTTCTTTCATTACTTGGCAAGTATCTTGTTGTAATTCTCCATATGATTCATGTGTGCCTCATTTAGAGCCTTGTCTTTGAACAAGTGCCTTGATGGAACATGGAGATGGATCACCAATATGCTATTTGATGTACAACTTCTTTATGTCCATTAATGAATGTTGTATGTTCTTCATTTGCATTCCTTGAGTGTATCTCTTTTGATTCCATTATTGAAAGTCTATCTTGTAGGCCTATGACCATCTATGGAGGCTACAAGACAAGTCCAAGAATGATCCCCCATCATTCTAGTGGGAAAGTAATTAGACCAACACGCAAGACAAATCCATGCCAATGAATCAACATGAGGCACGCATTCACTATCACGGAGTTTAGTAAGTTTTAGCAAGGTAGTAAGGTTAGCTAGTCATGGTTTTCTTTCATTCAAAGTCTTCTTCAAAGTTTTCTTTTCTTTTTAGTTTTAGTCCGAAGCCAATCTTGTTTTGATTTCTTTTCCGACTTTCTCACCATGAACATATCCACCAATTCTTTCATTTGTTTTTCTTTTGATTCTTTATTCTTTTAAACAAAGAAGAATTCTCGTTTTCTAACTTCACTACGATTCGTAACGCTTCCATCGCTAGCTCTCCCTGAGAATCGACTCGGTATAGCCTTATGCTATAGCGGAGACAAGAAAGGGTACATAAAATACATTTTTATACTCATAATACATATACCTTCTTAGTCTAACCAAAATGGCGCCGTTGCCGGGGAGAGCAACGTTTTTTAGTTTAAAGTGAAGTACTAAACGATTCTTCTTCTCTGTTGCAGGTTACAGGTTGAAGAAACAGAAAATCTTGCATTGCAGTGACATATAAGTGGCCCTGGGCCTCTGCTCTCGAAAGCAGAGACCAGAAGTCCTCTGACTTGCCGCGTTTTGCCGCGCAAACGCGGCAAGAAAGAGTTAACTACTCACAAATTTTCTGCAGGGGCTCTGATTCTGCAAAATACATCTGCTGCTATACTTGAAATCTTGTATTCTTCACCATATACCTGCTAATTAAAAAACAGTAAAAAGTTGGTTGAAATTGTTAAAAATTGTTTAGACACTTGCATCTCTAGGCACGTGTCTTTTCAATTCTTTACTTTTACTGTTGAAGAGTGCTGGAGGCAAGGTACGTTTCGCATTGCATATAGACTAGGAATCATCTCTTGCTTGATTTTCATGCTTTGAGTGAATCCATGTTATATTTCTTGTACACTTGCACCAATTCATTTTAAGGGCATTACCGATAAATAGATAAGGTGGGGAGTTTATTACCCTTTCCTTAGCCCAAAAACCACATCCCAGCACTCACAATCCCAAGCTTGTAAATAAAATTTGAATAGACGTTGGCCCAAGGGACATCTCGGACTCATTAGGAGATTTTCCTAAGGGGGAAAAGTGTTGGAATTGACTTCTGTAAAATCAGTGTCTAGGAAAGGGGTTGAGGGCCGAAAGCCCGAAGGTTGCTGGTTACTTAATTAAGGAACGTCTTCGGACGGAAAACCTCCCACCAACCTTACCCTTCCCTGGCTGATTCGCTTATAGTCAAAGTCTACACTAAACCTCCTGTGGACGATCTAAAGTTAGGAGTCGTCTAGGTCCAGGATCCTTATATAGCTGGGATTGATCTTTTATTGTTTGTTATTTTTATTTTTCTTTTTCGCTGGTGTGATCGGTGCACGTTGTTTGTGACTTTATATGTAAGAGTGGTTCTGTAATTACAATTCAGCAAGACTTGCTAGACTTTCTACACTTACACAACCACTTGACACCATGACCAACAACGTCTCACTTCAAGATCGATTTTATCCGATTCGCACCTCCATTCCATCTTGCATTCTTCTCCCCGAGCCTAATGGAAACAACTTTGAGCTAAAACCGCAATTCATTAATACACTTCCCCATTTCCATGGTCTAGAGTCTGAGGACGCATACCTCTTTATTCGTGAGTTTGAAGAGGTATGCCAAATGATGAGAATTTCCCAACTGTCTGAGGATGCTGTTAGGTTGCGGTTTATACCGTTTGCACTTAAGGATTTAACTAAGAAATGGCTTTATAATCTTCCAGTCAGTTCCATATCTTTATGGGAGGATTTTGTTAAAGTCTTTCTTAAGAAATTCTATCCTATCCACAAAACAGCCCTCATGAGAAAGAACATAATGCAATTCAAGCAGGAACCAAATGAACCTTTCTGGAAGTATCTTGAGCGTTTCAAAGACCTTCTTGCCCTGTGTCCCCATCACAGCATAGAGAAATGGCGTCTATGCCAGATTATCTATGATGGATTAGATTACCAAACGAAAACCCTTTTAGAATCCATGTGCCAGGGGGAATTTTTGAAGAAAGATGAACATCAGGGTGGGATCTCTTTGAAACCCTAGCTGAGAAAACCATTCAGTGGGAGTCATGCCCTGATAAACCGACTCCCACCACTTCCAGAACTGGTACACACTCCAAAGAATCCTCTATAGCTGCAGAAACCAAGATCACACAATTAATGAAGAGGATAGAACTGCTTGAGTCAAAAGGGAATTCTGTGGTCAACCAGGTCAACCCATTGCCTTTGATTAAACCGGGTTGCACCAACTGTCATGACCTTAGCCATGTATTGGAGGAGTGTCCATTATATCAGCCCCAATCATTTCAGGAGAACATGAATGCAGCTTTTACCAGACCCCCATACTCCAACACTTACAAGTCAGGATGGCAGAACCATCCAAATTTTCCATGGAGTCAGTCTGGTCCTGAGCATCATATGCCACCACTTCCATATCCATACAATGCTCAGTTTCACCCATCCAGTTTCGATCAAAATTCACTGTATGTTCATCCATCTCAAAGTCCACCACAGTCATATCAGTCTTATCATATGCCACCATCATATGACCAATCACAATTTCAATCTCCATATTTTCAACATCCACCCAACATAATTCTGAGATATCTGAGTTGAAAAAAATGCTAGAAACCTTTACAAAGAACCAGGAGCAGGAGTTGAATAAAATAAAGGTCCAAATTGGTCAATTGGCTGAGAATCAAAAAGTTTTTTCCCAAACCAGCCATTGCCAAATCCCAAACACCACTTCTCTTTGAATAAAGTAGAAGATTCAGGACCCAGTCAATGTCATGCTATTCATACCCTGAGATCTGGAAAACAAATAGACAATAAGGTTTCTAGTCCACCATCTCATCCAGTACCAAAGCAACACCTCATGTCCCAATGCCACCAACTTTTGACAAACCATCTTCTAGTGCAGAGCCATCCACATCTCAAACCAAGGGGAAAGAAAAGTAGATGAGCAACCTTATAAGCCTAGAGTACCATATCCAAATAGGCTTCTAAATAACAAGTCAAATGCTCACATGGAGAAGTTAAAAGAAATGTTCAATAAGGTCCAAATCAATGTCCTCTTCTTGATGCCATACAACAAGTGCCATCATATGCCAATTCTTAAAGGAGATGTGCACCAAGAAGAGGAAGACCCAAGTCCCTAAAAAAGTCTTCCTAGCATCATCCATAAACGAGCTGCTCACTGGTCCAATTCCTGTAAAATACAAAGATCCAGGGAGCCCCACCATTTCATGCATCATAGGACAGACTACCATTAATAGGGCACTTCTTGATTTGGGGGCCAGCATCAATCTCCCACCTTTTTCTGTGTACCAACAATTGGGGTTAGGTGATCTCCTCCCTACCCAAATGACCATTCAATTGGCTGATCGCTCTGTCACTAAACCCAAGGGGATAATTCATGATGTCCTTGTCAAAGTTGGAGAATTCATTTACCCTGTTGATTTTATAATCCTTGAGACACAACCAGTGTCAAATTCAATCAAAGGGCACAAATTCCTGTCATTCTGGGACGACCATTCCTGGCTACTGCAAATGCCATCATTAATTGCCGGAATGGATCAATGAGGTTGAGCTTTGGTAACATGACACATGAACTCAATGTCTTCCACACACAGCCTCACAAAACAAAAAATCAAACATTTGAGGTTAGCTTTATTGAGGACAATTGTGAGGATTCAAAAGATGAGTCACAATTCTGTGATTCTCTTCAAGAACCTCCAATTGATATATCTTTTGAAGACTTGTTTGCTGATGAGATCATGTGTTTAGATGAGTCGACTCGGGGTAAGTTAGCTGATTCCACTTCCGGATGTTGATTTGAGTTTTGAAGAATTATGGAGAGGAGTTAAAATTTCTAGACATTGGAAGTGATGAGATTCTGAGTAAGAGTGGTGATAAGGAATTTGTTTGTGAACAATGTGGTGGAATGAGTGTGAATGATAATAACAATCCATTGAATCTGGAAATACCTAAGGCTAACAAAATTCATACCGTTTCCCAACTGAGCTCACGAAAGCAAACGCACTGGAACGATGGGAAACGGGCCAGAGGAAAAAGCAAAAGCCTAGGTAATGGTTACACTTGTATATACTCTTTGTAAATAATTTTTTGCACCTTTTTGTAAATAAAAGTTTCTTACCTCTTACCTGTTTCATGCATACATATATCATGATGCATTGAGGACAATGCATGAAATAAGTGTGAGGGAGGGTTTACTAACATAGAGTTTTTAGATCTTCTTTCTTTTACACTTCTTTTAGTTTACACTTCTTTTAGAAAATAAAAAAAAATATATAATAAAATAAAAAAATAAAAAAAATAAAAAAACTTTTTGAAATAAGAGACAAAAGTTTTGATCTATTTTTAAGAAAATTAAGATGTATCTTAGAAATTAAGAAAGCCTTAATTATGACATCTTAAACCTAGTTGAAATAATAGATCTTGTTTAAAATTATAGGCTAAGTAAGAAAAATTGGTGAGATATTTTTATCTTGAATTTTTTGCCTTAGATAATATGCACTTTACACTTACACATTTCTTGGGATGGAAACAAAGACCAAAATGCC